>CAWUHX010000014.1:998096-1174805 GCA_963922205.1 Romanomermis culicivorax | reverse complement strand
CCCCTAATACGTCTAAAAATCAAGGAAATTTAATGTTTGACCAGCCAAAAATTTGTGCCAATCGGCACGAACGCTCAAAATTTTTTGTGCCATTCCAAATTTTTTTGTGCCAAAAACCATGTTTTGGCACCAAAAAAACACTGATATTAGTCATGCATGAGTCAGGAATCTGAAAGAATTGTATTCGATAATAGATTTGTATGATCGCAACAAACTTCAAGATTGTGAATGACTGAAAAATGAATTAGTTAACTTCCACTGTTCATTCAGTGTGATCGGAAACCGAAATTTTTATTTTTGGTCTTTGATTCGAACAGAAAAATTTACCTTGTTGGCGTAATTTTCAACCAAAAATTTACGCGACGTGACTTCCGTTCTAGTTTTTTTCAGGAAAAATCATTATGGACATCCTTAATTTATTTACATCGGTGTTTTAAGAAGAAATCCCGAATCCGTAGCCGAAAATTAAAGAAAATATAAAATGCCTGAAACATTTTAAAAAAATATCTGAATTCTCGCAGCATCTGATTTCTTTCCGAATCGTATAAACTACTTTCTTCATCAGTTTTTCTTATCGCACTGACGTGCTTAAGAAAAAATAGAGTTGACACGATGTTTTTGCAAATTAGTGCGGCAAAAGCTTAACCTTCAGTTATGTTTTTATCAAACTTTTGGCATAAAACTTTTTTAAAGTTTTCAGTACTTATGTTTTTAGGCTGGAAAAAATTTTTGGTGCCATTGGCACAAATTTTTTTGGCCCTTTGTGCCAATTGGCACAAATGTCCGTGCACAAAAAAAAAACGGCTGCTCCCAATGAAGAATGTGGCAGTGTCCATTGACCGGATCTGGTCAATATTTTTCCAGCTATTGACAGGATCCGGGCAGGAGAAGATGCTATAGGAGCGTGATATTGACCGGACAAAACGTACAGTAAACTAATAAATCACATGATTAAACATGCAAAAAGTTAAAACCTGCAGATCTTTTGCAGAAACATACATAGCCGGTTCTGACGAGCTTCTTATTTCATATAGCACCTTATACAGCACGGTAGCCACTGCTTTCTGCCTTTTTTTTCATATCCGAAATATATGTTCATAGGGGCGGGGGGCAGAGGAGGGGTAAACCTCCTTACCTGAGACTCTGGCTCAAAAAAATCGTGAAATATACCCTGAACGTCTTCCAAGACAGTTTCTTTAATGATTTTCCTGCATATTTTGTATGAAAAAACAAGCTCCCAGAACTTTTTTTCTGTTTTTTTGCTCGCCCACCTCCTAGCCCATAATAAAAAGTCCAAGGACCCCCATCTCCTGGAAAATTCTTGCCATGCATGTCAGATATCCAACCTGTGCCGAGACAAGGAAAAAATAGCAGTGCAAAAAGAAAACTTTCTTCAGGTCATTTTCCTCAGTGTCGGCATTAATTTTAGTTTATCAATGGTGAGCATCACAGTCGACTTTATGTTGTCCCATTTGATGGTCGAGTTTTTAGTCCCGATAGTTTTTTTGCCAATTTTCGTCATTACTAAGGGATCACTCATGGACAAGATAATGACAAGATAACAAGGCAGATAAAGACAGGGATGATAATCGAAAGAACGCCAAACTGCTAACTACAAAATCTAGTCTGTTTCTTTTGTTTGGCAGAAATAAAGTAAGGTGTTATTTGATATTTTGTGATTTTATGCAGTAAAAACTACTTCTAAGCAATTTTTTATCATATTTTGATTAACAGAAATATTTTAAGGACCCTGAATATAATAGTCCTATTTTAATTATGCTAATAATTGAAAAATGGAAAGTAAGTACTGTCCCCAAAGTCGTTTAAAGAAAGCCTTAATGGAGATGTATTACTCAAAAAATTTGCTGAGCATTATTTGAGTATGGTCACAAATTTCCTGTCTATGTGACATACAGTTTAGGCGAAAATCACTAAATGGAAAATATTCCTTTCTCTCCAGTTCAGTTCTATTATTTGCCAGCATTTCAAGAAAAACAGAGTTGTGATTGCAGACAATTCGGACCATCGACAAAGAATCTGATATCCATTTTGCTTGCATTCATGCTGCATCGCCATTGTTTCTGAAAAAATATATAAACGTTCAAACATTAATATTCAAAACGATATCATAGACACTCATAGCAATTGCTATAGCATGACCCGATCCTCAAATTATAAGACTTGTACAACTTTTGAGAGAAAGGGTCACATTAGGGGCGTTTGCTTCGTGTTGCAATCCCAAATTCTGGACACTGCTAATTTGAATGCGGCACAAATAAAAATACGATATATTCAATGTGATTACACATCCCACACTTCAAAACGAAAGAATGGTATCAAATTATAGCAGCACTGTCACGTACAGACAAAATCAGAATTTCCGGTGTCAATAATTGAAGTAATATATTAATATTGAACATACAATATCGTAATATTAGTATTCTTCGATAAATGCAACATCTAAAAAGTGTACATGCCACATGGAGCACATAAATGCCATAAAATTGATAAACCAGTGGTTTTTTGTGCACGGACATTCGTGCCAATTGGCACAGAGAGCCAAAAAAATTTGTGTCAATGGCACAAAAAAATTTTCTTCGCCTCAAAAATATGCTGAAAACCTTTAAAAGGTTTTATGCCAAAAACAGGTTTTTTTAGGGCAATTGGGAGCCATGGCTCCTAAAAATTCTGACTGGCTTCTAAAAGTTTAGAGGCACAAACCAAATTGGCTAGTAAAAATTAGAGCCTAACGATTCTTTTAATAAGGTGAGTTTCCTATCTGGAGATGCATTGCTATGCACTTTAATAAAGAAATACTAAAAATTTTCCGCACGTTGCACCATATTTCAAATCATTTATGATTCTTGGTATCGTTTCTCTTGTGCGGTTGGAAAATGTTGGCCTAGCTCAGGCCTATAGCTTTTAAACATCAGCATGTTATAGATGAATATTTGACCTTGTATTGCTTTTTAACATATTTGACGAAAACCTATATCATTTTCACAAAATCGTTTTGTGGTTTTCGACTTTCATGAACATAACTTTTTGCATTTGGAAAATGATTAAGATTTTCGACTTTCATGAAATTTTCGACTTTCATGAACATAACTTTTTGCATTTGGAAAATGATTAAGACATCATCAGCATAGAAAAGTGGCAGACCTTCTATCTGGAAAAGCCAGCCAAATTCTCTGTTGCTTGCCTAATTTGTTAATTTTAGTTTGCCTGACTGAAAACACATTGAATTCACTGAAAAATTAAACCTTTCATGCAGGAAAAACATATTGAAAATATTCATTTTCCAATGCTATAGAATATCAAAATCCAAAAATGTCTTTCGATGCTAAGCACCGGCATTAATTACCGATATCCAAGTCCGAAGTAAAATACCTACCACGCTTTTTATGCTTTATATGCTTGAAAACAATCACGAATAATTATGACTGGTATAAATTACTGGCTCCAGATATATTAGATCGAAAATGATAGAGAAACGTTTGAACACTTCCGCCAACTAAATGGTGAAAACATCGCGATCGGTCATCAGCAGTTGCAGTAGAATGTGCTGAAGAATGCATTTTCCGACATTTTAGAGGCCTGGGAATCAAAATTTTTCGGCGCTGGGCGCCGAACAAGTTACTGTAGCTAGCCTTATGATTTTTCCTTCAAAAAAAAGTCAGTTCTAACAGTCTGGAACTAACATGAAGTGAACGAAATACAAGAGAAGTGATTTTTTATCATTTTTCTGATCAAACCAGGTGAATTTATCAATTTTAGTGTGATCAACTAAAAATGTGCAGCCAAATTTTACCGTTTGCGAAAAAAACCTGATGATTGATTTGAATAATGACTGATCTAATATGTGATCATTGCTATTCTTTGTTTGATTGAGTATGTATTCAAAATGATTGATCTGTTACGTAGGCTTCTACTGTGTTTTGAAGAGCGTTTTTGAATAAATTTGTTGAAAGAAACATTGTTTATCAGGGTTGGCGGGCATTGGGTTTTTGGGTTTTCTTGGGTTGCAAAATTGGACAATGCTGGGTTTTTGGGTTTTTTAAGGAAAAATTCATTTTTTTCTATTTTGTTCATAGGAATAAAGTTTCTTCCTGATTTAATAATCAAAATGAGAGTTGAGCCAACTTTAATAACTGCAATATCTGAATATTAGGCAGATTTTACTGCTCATGAGTCATGAGTACTTATGAGCAGTGCTAGTGAGCAATACACTACACAGCATTACTCGTGACTGCTAAAGTCTGCCCACAGCCATCAGCATTTGGTGAGCCGACTTGAGCAGCCCTAAAATTTTGAGGGAGACAGCAGACCCATTGGAGAAAGAGACAGCTGACGGCTTTTGGGTTCAAAAATGGGTTGAAAATGGACCACTAACCAGGTATTCTGGTTGAATGGCTGTAAGCAATAAGAATGTTGAAGAAAGAAACATCAAACTTTTTTCAGCCTGCAAAAACACAATTTACAAGCAACTCAATGAATAAATGATCTCGGCAAGTGAAGATGTTAAAAAAATACGTTTCGTTACAAAATGCTGGAGAGTGGCCAAAAATCTATGCAATATTGGTTGACCGAAAGCAAAACGTGGCCTTCATTCCAAAAAATTGTCTTGAGAATACGTTTGTCAAGACTATTAATGGCGAATAAGCGAAATTTATTTTGTCATGTTAGAATCACGTGTTTTCCATTTTGATGTCCACTGCGTCATCAGAGCGTAATTTTTCAACATTTGGCTTTGTTCACAGCAAGTTGCATAATCGAGTGCTATCTGGATCAGTCGAAAAGCTCTTCATAAAATTCAATGCCAAAAATTTTTTTGACGGTGCACTAGTTATGATTTTATTTGTTGTGATAAGGAATCTGTATTTTTGCTTAAAATCAGGAAAAATGATATGAAAATGTCTTGCATTACGAAGAATAAAACTTTAGATATGTTGCATTTGCTTTTCTTTCATACTTAATTCAGATTCACAATTGTGAAATGAAAAAAACCCTGATTAAATCCAGAAAACTACATTAAAAAACCCTTAAAAACCCCAAAAAGCCCAAAATCGAAATTTTGGAAATGGGCTTTCCCAACCCTGGCTGCGAGAATTCAGATATTTTTATAGAATTTGTCAGGCAGTCAATATTTGTGTTTTGACTTTCTTTTATATTGACTTTCTTTCTAAAACCGATGTAAATATTAATTCAACGATGTCTATAATTGCTTTCTCCTGATATTCCCGTCGCGTAAATTTTTTGTTGAATAATAGTGCCAACAAAACAATGTTAATTTTTCTGTTGGAATCAAACACCAAATTTCGGTTCCGAATCACCACTGAATGTGTTGTAGTGTGTTTTCCGCCGATTTTTAGTATTTTGTCAAAACGCGCCCGAGGCCCGCAGGTGGCAAGTGGAGAGAGCAACGCGGACCACCAGTGGCCATCTTACTGTAGCGCACGTCGGTACGCGTGCGCTGGTCTCTCTCTTCACTTATCAATAACGTATCTTTTACGTGTGTTTCATTTTTCTCGTCACTAGTTGTGTGCCCCGCCGGCCACCACTAGCACGTATTAGCCGCCTCCCACCGCGCTTTTCTCGTCTTTGTTCGCCCGTGCGTGGGAGTAGATTTATTGTTGTTACTTTATTTTTTCGTTTCGCCCGTCGCCTTGTCACGTAAGTTTCGTACGTTTCTTTTATATCGTAATAAATAGGTAGGAAAAGTCTTTCCTTTCTAGCTAGTGAGAGTAGAAGGGAGGCAATTAAAGAAACCAGGTTTTCTTTAATTGTTGGGATAATTATTGTCGGGGTTTAAGTATTAGTAATTAAGTAATCGGGTAAACGTGGGCGTGGGACGCACGTACATTAAGGACGCAACCTCGGAATCCCAATCCTGCATCACTCCGCATCATCACCTCCCCGATAAAACAAGATATAACACTGGTGACCATTTGGATTGTACGTTGCCGCTCCCCGCTGTTGCGTTGCATCCGAAGAAATTAAAGACTTCAAAATTCGACCCCGCCGTAGCTGCGCCAAGGGATACAAACGAGGTTATTACACCTTGAGAAAAAAGATGCCAACGGTAAGCCACACCCCGCCGGACTTCACTCGATTTCCGTCGCGCTCCAGTTCTCCGAACAACGCTACAGCCGCACGCCGCGCTTTAAGTTTTGACCAGATGATGTTGCCGCGACCGTCAAATATTACGCAATCGACAGCGGTACCCACGGTAAGCCTCCCGCCCCATAATCCGCCCTTGTCTAACTTCAGCACTCCCGCGCTGGACGGGATGGCACAGCCGCAAGCACCGCTCATTCCCGCAACTGCGGCGACGAATATTTCCCAAACTCCGCGGCTTGCAAACCAAAACCTTCATGCCGCCGCCGAAAATCGCCTCAACGCGCCGCCCGCATCGCAAATGCCGCCACCGCCCGCGCCGGCTCGAAATAATGATGACCAAATTGTCGCCAGAACCGACTCTTCCGAATCCTTTGTCAATATTGAACCGCCGCAAGCCCCAGCCGCCACCCGTGGTTCAGTAAACGATCACCGCAGCAGTCTCGCTATCGCAAACGCCAACGAAGTCCAAAATTTTCGAATTGAAGCACGCGACGCGCTGGAACAACTCAACACCGCCGCCGCGCGTATAACCAACAATGTCCCCACGGTACAAACCATTGATCAAATTATCGGCGCCGTCTCCGATCAATTCCAAGCCCAACAATTACGTGTTCAACGCGAAATTCAAGAACAAACAAAAGCCACTAACGCGCGTTTCGCCGCGCTCGCCGAGCAAATGCAACATATGATTTCCACAACCGCCGCCGCGACGCACGCGCGTAATCCGCCTACACCAAGACCGCCGCCGGTGTCCTCACGGTTTCACGGCGAGGAAACAAGAGATGTTTATATCCCTAACGAAACTCTCCGTGAAACTGAACCGGCTCCAGTCTTTGGCAGGCTACCAAACCAAGTCAAACCCAAAGCACCGTCGACGGATACCTTATATAATAACGAATTCGCCCGCAATACGCGCGCCGATGAAGATTTACACCGCTCCGCGCTTCAAAGACGCCCACCGCCCGCGGCAAACCAATTTGGCTTTTCAGATTATCCACCCGAGGATTATTATGAACACCCGCATCCTCGGTACGACATGCCGCGCACGTCTCATCGTGAAGAAGATAGCCGCATCAAAACAATCGTCGACAATATGCATCCGCTGATAATTGACGGCGCCGCAACAAATAAACGCCTGTTACGCTTCTTCATACGACTGGAAAATGAGTTCGGCTACGACGCCTCCAACCACGTAAAGATGAGTGCCCTCTGCCGACTTACCCGCGATACACCGAGCGACATGATTCAAGATATGACGCGGTACGAAGACGCCAAACATTTGCTTATGTTCCAGTTGGCGCCCGATTGCAATCCAATGACTCTTAAATGCGAACTCGCGTCAATCACGCCAGAAGCTGGAGAGGAACCCGCCGCATTCTTGAGTAAGGTAATGACTTATGTACAACTATTGTATCAGCATGAAGATCAAACTTTCCGGCACAAACAAGTAATTGATACCTTTTTGACCAAAATGCCTGTTTTCTATCAACTCACAATTGGTGAACAAGCAAAGGGTTTCACAAATGTTCAACAATTGGCCGACGCCGTAGCCAAAGCCCGTAGTGTCCTCAACGCAACTAAAGCCGAAATCGGAACCGCGGAACGACCCATTCTGGTAAATCAAGCCGATCAAGATGCACCACCTCCGAAGTCGCCGCAACCGTTTGACCGCCGTTTTGAGCGCCGCCGCAGCATGGACCGTCCTCAAAATTGCTACCGCGAGCGCTCTCCACCGATGGACCGCAGGACGCAAAACCCGGCGATGCATCCCAATAAATTCGTCTCTTTCCAACCACAAGCAATTGAACCACCGCCACCGCAACCGCCGCGCACGGAGATGCTTTTGGAACAATTGATTCAACGATACGACCGCGACTATGAAGAACGAAAATCTCGACAACGGCCCGAAGAAACAATGCCCAACAATAGGCAACAAAGCCCGCGCCACCCATCTCAGAGCAGAGACCCGTATGTAAATCGCATTGACCGATCCGCCAGCAGAGACCGCGCACGCACGACGCAGCCTACAGGTCTGTGGTGCGACGCTCACAAATCCCGCACACACAACACAGAAGATTGCGTCTGGCTCAAACGGCAAAACGCTCAACAATCAGCCCGACTTGAACCAAACCGCTCAAATTACGCCGCCCAACCACGGCAAGTGGACTTCCGAAATAATTCAAACGACGTCCGTGGACAATGCGATTGGCGACCCCGCCGCGGAGGACCGCCCCAACGTGGAGCGAACTACGCCCGCGGCGCGCGAAACCATTTCTATGAAGGTAACCCTATACAACGCCCAAATGATTTCGTTCAGAATACATACGCCGTCTACCCGAACCACCAATTTCCGGCGCCGTGGGAACAACATATTCATTACAACGCGGTACCTGCTCCATACGTCACAACGCCGACGGATTCATCGCGCGCTAGTTCTCAATCTTCAGAAATGCAAATTACCCTACCCGCCCTTCCGGCACCAAACACCGCGCCCGTACCGGCGCTCGAAACACGCGTCAACAATCATTCAACGTCCGCGGCCAATATGGTTGTTCCATCCAAAGAAATCGCTTCCGCCGCGCCCATTGTCAGCCCCGGCATCGTCCGTTGGAACGCAACAGGCCGCGCTTTTCAAGATCCCTGTCATATTCGTTCGTCCGTTTGTCAAATTGATAATCTAACGCCATCTTCCAAATCGTTTGTCCGCAAATACGCTTCTACGAGAGCCTTTCAAATCCCAATCAAAATTGGAGCCGTCAAAGCACACGCGCTCATCGATACAGGTGCCCAATGTTCTGTCCTCTCATCAGGTTTGGTCAAACGCGCTTTCGACAAGCAATCGCTTCAACTCCCAATTTGTGGAAAAATTAAAGTAGCCGACGGCGCCGTCGTCAACGCTCACGGCCCGGTAGTTGTCACAATGGAATCCGCCTTCGGAGAGCACATGATCAAATGCGTAATTCTTGACGACGACGGAAACGATCAATTCATCATTGGAACCGATTTCCTCGCGCACCCCGATATCCACGCCATTTTAAATTTCAAAGACAATTACATCGAAATTCAAGACGTTAAACTGCCGCTCAAAGTAATCGCCTCGATCCGCCCGCAAACGGAATTGTTTCTTAACGCCGCTAACGATAACGTTTTAGAAGAAATACCCGAGGACGAACGAGTAAGTTGTTATGATGATAAATCTGATATTTTCAGCCAACCCGAAGAAATCGAAGTCGAACAACCGATACGGCAGGCTCAACCTGGTCCACACCAACCGCCCCCTCGGCGGTTGGAGGTTACAGAGCTTGCCGAACCAATTTTTCTCGTCGCCCAAGCTTCCGTTTCGATTTCGCCGCACTGCCAACAATGGGTCAAAAGTAGCGTTTTTCCCACAACATCGGCGACAGTGCCCGATGTGATTGTACAACCACTCGCCACGGATAACGTTGCCGCAGAGCTTCCAGTCGAAACCGCAGTGGTCAATATCACCAACGGCCATTGTCCGCTCCTTTTCATCAACAATACGCCGAACAGTATCAAACTCCGACCAAACCAACTCATTGCGATGGCAAAGCACACGCTGGAGTATTCCGAAACCCACGCCGATTGTCAGATAGCAACCGCCGCCGCCGACCGCGACTTAACCGACCACGAGCCGGCCGCATTGGACAAGTCATTCCCCGGCAACACCGCACAACAAAAGCTGGAATACGCCCTGAACAAAATGATGGAAAAGACGTACGTTTCTACCGCGCAAAAAGCAAAAGCCCTCAGGATGCTCCGACAGCACCGCGACGTTTTCAGCCTCCCCGGCGATAAACCAACCATCACTAGCGAGTTGACCGTCAGCATCGATACCGGCACCGCAAAACCAGTTTCCCGCCATTACTACCGCGCCGCGATGGAACAAAGACCTATTGTCCGTCGCCATATCCAAGAAATGCTTGACAACGATTTTATCGAACCATCCCGCTCGCCCTGGGCCGCACCGCTATTTTTGGTAAAGAAAAAAGACGGCTCGTGGAGACCCGTTGTTGACTACCGCGGAATCAATGATGTTACGCCGAGCGACAAATTCCCAATCCCGCGCATCGATGACTACCTGGATGCAATGGGACACGCAAAATTCTTCACCACGCTCGATCTCAAAGCCGGGTATTGGCAAGTACCCCTCGACGTCGATTCCCGCGATAAAACAACCTTCATTTGCCAAGAAGGTTTGTTTCGATTCAAAGTTTTGCCCTTCGGCTTGAAGAACGCGCCCGCCGAGTTTCAACGTTTAATGGAAAGAATTCTCCGCCCGTACATTTGGAAAATTTGCCTCGTTTATATTGACGATATTATCATCTTTTCGAACTCGTTTGAAGAGCATTTGGAACACCTTCAAATCGTTTTTGACGCCCTCCGCGCTGCCAACCTCACGCTCCGACCAGACAAATGCGAGTTCCTGCCACCGCAAGTCAAATTTTTGGGACATCTACTTAGCGCCCGCGGAATCGCCGCCGATCCCGACAAAGTCAAAGCGATCGCCGAATACGAATTTCCAAACACTAAAAAAGGTATGCAAAGTTTTTTAGGTCTAGTTCAATGGTGCAAGCGATTCATTCCGAATTTGGCAACCTTGTCCAGTCCACTGTACGGACTCTTACGCAAAGACGCCCAATACTTCGCCACGGATGAACACCACGCCGCATTCAAAGGCATCAAAACAGCCCTTACGTCGTCACCCTTTCTCCGCTATCCTGTCTACGATGGCAAAGCTCAATTCGTTATTCAAACCGACGCTAGTACGACCGCCATCGGAGCAATTCTGTATCAAGAAAACGAAAACGATCAATGGGTCATCGCCTACAATAGTCGCGTACTCACCGATGCCGAAACCCGCTACAGTACAACTGAGCGTGAATGCCTCGCCATTGTATACGGCTTCCGGATGTACCGCCACTATGTGTACGGCCAGAAAGTTATCGTCCGCACCGACCACAAGCCCCTCGAATGGCTCAAAGACGAGAAACACCGCAATTCACGACTCCAGCGCTTCGCGATCAGCTTACAAGATTACGATTATAAAGTGGAATATGTTAAAGGTAAGGATAACGCTTGCGCTGATTTTCTGTCTAGGAAAGATGACCGCGACAAATGTCCGATACAGAACGCCGAAAATTTGACCGCAAAGATTTTCCGTGAGAATTTTCACCCTGCTGGTGCAACTACGGAAGCCGACCTAACGGTACCGGAAATACGCCCAGCAGTGGCCTCACTATCCACGTAGGTCGATGCCGAAATCAACGCCATCACCCGTGCAATGACGAGAAAGACCATCAGTTCACCCACACTCTCTAATTCAATGCCTAAGGACGCCGACCACGAACCGCCTCCGGCCGAAGTCATTACGATTGCCGCTCACGAAGATGTTTTAAAAGCTCAAGCCGCCGATCCGGCTATAACAAAAATCATCGCCTCTCTCAACGCAAACAACGCCGCCAAATACCCGCCGATTTTCTTCCTCGAAGATCAACTTTTATACCGGCAAATCAAAGACGTCAAGCAATTAGTCGTACCTGCCTCCATGGTCGACCAAACTCTTCACCAATTCCACGGCGCCAAAATTTTGAATCATCAAGGGACAAATCGAACCCTAGCCGCCATTAAAGCTCACTTTTGGTGGCCCCGCATGGAAGAGGACGTTCGGGATTGGATCAAAACCTGTAAAATTTGTCAACTCACAACGCCGCGCACGTCACCGCCTCCGCCATTGTTGCCAATTCAACCCAAACACCCATTCGAAATCGTGGCAACCGACATCGTCAATATTTCGCCAGTAGGTGAGAAGCATCCCTACGTTATTGTTTTTCAGGATTACTTTACGAAATTCGTATCCGCGCACCCGATACCGGATCAGAAAGCCTCAACAATAGTGGAATGTTTTATCAACAACGTCGTCCTCACGCACGGTAGCCCACTTGTACTCCTTTCCGATCAAGGTGGATGCTTTACGTCAAAACTCATGCAAGATATTTGTGAACTTCTCAAAATTCGAAAAGTCAAAACAACGGCGTACCACCCCCAGTGCAACGGGATGGTCGAACGTTTCAATCAAACCTTGATCGCTCAACTCAAAAAGTATACCGCCGACGATCCAGACAACTGGGAGCGTTACCTACCCTACGCCGTGTTCGCTTACAACGCCACGCCACATACAGCCACACGACATTCGCCGTTCAGTTTATTACGAGGATATGAACCGCGCATCACCTTCGACTACGACTGCGCCCGCCGCCTCACCTTACCGTTGAATTACGACGCTTATCAACATATTCTAACGCAAGCCCAACTCAAGATGCACGAAAAGATCAAAGCTAACCTCGATGCCGCAGCCGCCGCCAGCAAGGAATATTTTGATCGCAAAGCTCGAAGACGCGACTTCGCCGTCAACGACTTAGTTCTTTTGACCAACACGCGAAAAGCCAACAAGATTCAACCCGACTTCATCGGGCCTTTCCTCATCACGGACGCTTCCCGCGCAGCCGAAAACGTTGTTACTATTGACGCACTCGACGCGCCCGGCCGCCCGCAGACCGTCTCCATAACGCGTCTAAAACCCTTCGTCCCACGACTGGCAAAGAATGCATTTGACAACGAAGAAGGTGGACCCCGCACGCCCCACACTTCTCGCCGGCAATAGTTCGCCTTGAAATTTTTCTTTTGTGATACGGCGCTCATCACGCCGCGTTGTACATAACCTTTGTGTTTGTTTAATTTAGATCATGGCGACCTCGATAACGAGCAAGGATGCACGGCAATTCCAACGTTTCCACTCAATCCGCTGTTTTTGCCCTCAACCGACTTTCCAATGTCACTTTACACCCGGTCTCGGTTTCCGCACTTTCGCAATAGGAGGGGGTTTCTTCTATAATGTTAGGTTCTGTTGGCGCGAGGCCATTCGGTTTACTTCCGCCCGACCCTGGCCGCTATCATTCTCATAAGACTAATTGGGAAAGGTTGATTTTACTCCCCATTAACATAGTGGTGTTTGTGTTGCTTTTCGTAATGATAGTGTTTGCATTTTCCTACTTTACACTTTCTTCACCTTTCAGCGGCTCATTCTTTTTACTATTTCATTTCCACCTCTCGCTTCCATCAGCAATAGTCGCATTTTCCAGCCGCTCTCAAAAATTTTATTTTTCAATATGACGACGCCGTCGACCGCATCATCCTCTACGGCCGACGACCCTCCGCCGTATCGCGAATCGATAAACGTAAACGAACTTTACGTCCGCTGGGCCGAACAGCAGCCCCACCAGAACGATTTAAGTTTCGCCTGCGACGGTATTTTCTCATTTTATGCTTTGCTGCTTATACTTGCATGCTTTTGCTTGGGACCCCATGAGTTTCTCCCCCTCTGTATTCTTGGGTCAGAGTTCCATGGTCAGCCGCCGCGATCCCGTCATCGTCAAGTTGTGGCCTTCTCCGTTCACAACCGGCCGCTGCCTTGATTTCCGCATACCACAACTCTCGTTATCCCGCTATCGTAGCCCGATCCAGTTGTCCACGTGCGCCCATCAAGGTGACATCGCCGCCCAAGCCAACGCCGCCTCAAAGCATGTGTTCTTCTAACGAATTGACAACACAACACCGCTTTCCTCTTCGTTCCTGTTTACATCATCCTTTAAACCCCATGTCGTTCATTCGACGTGGCGTCCCATGTGTCACTGATGAGTATCGCATTCGCTCTTGTTTAGAAAACAACGTCAAACGCCTAACTCGCGTCGCCGATTTGGAGTCGTGGTACATTTCCATGTACGCGCGACCCCCGAACGTCTTGCCGCCACCGATTTTCCTTTCACCCGGAAGTTTGGGGCAGGCCTTGGCCGCCCAACCCACACCAAACTTCCGTGGCTACACGCTGGTCGGCTTTGACACAGAATCCATCTCGGCCACCGACTTCAAACAGTTTCAATGCACAGTTCAAATGCCAGCCGACCCCAACGCGTCTAGTTACCCCCGCTACGTTCAACTTGCGTTTCCGAATGGCACGATGTTCGTCTTCGAAACGTTCACCGCCACCCCAGAAGACTGGACCGCGCTTTTCGCCCTAGTCGACGGCGACCACACCATCGTAGTCTCTTTCGATGGAGCCGACGACTGGGCGGGAATCTACGCGCTTCTGGGCACTCAATTTCGAACCGACCGTCAAAAGAAGAACAAAGACCCCGTCGTAAAAGCAATCCACTTCGACGCGTATCGCGTTATTCGCAACATCGACATATCTCCGTCATTGTACGAGTTGGCACGACGAATCGGTTTCTTTCCGGAAAAACGCACGCTCAAAGCCACAGTTTCCGCAATGTGGGCGCTAGACGTCTCAAAGCTCACCTTACGCTTTCCTCACGCTCTACGCTTTTTCAACAATCCAACAACGTCGTTTCTACAATCCGACGTCCTGGCATACGCGGCCCTCGACGCCTATTATCCGCTGCTATTGTTCTTGGCATTTGGTCATTACGGCTTCATCCCCGAGGTCTACAACGCGCCCGCATTGTTCCCCCACGACTCGTTGGACGCCGCCGAAATCGACCATCTCGCCGAATACGTCATCGCAACTTTTCACAACGTCGCGCTGTCGGATGTCTTGCCTCCCGACTACGCCAACCGGATCTACCCGACCACGTCGCAAGTGGCCTTGCCCGCGATCATGCGAGATGAAGTTCTTTCGGCTTATAAATTTTTTATGTATGATTGCACATCGTCCGACCACGGTCGGTCTTTCTGTTTAGGAACGGTTCCCAACGGCTTCAAAGATATCAAATCCTTGACGCGGACAACTCACCCGAAGCTTCTCCCCGTTCCGAAAGTGCCGAAAAAGAAGAAAAAGAAACAGAGAGACGAATGGAACAAGTCACCAGACGTCTCCGACGATGAAGACCCGGCTCTCAAACCACAATCGGTGTTCGACGATCCCAAACGTCTTCAAGCAGCCGTCACGTCAGCCATGAAAAGCAATATCATCCACCGCATCATCGAGTTGCTCAACTTCCCGCTTTCACCGATATACAAGTTGGCCGTCCGCGATCGTATGCCTTACAACGATCCCAACTTGCCGCCGCTCCCCCACGAAGTCGAAGATCTTTGGACCGAACGCGTAGCCGCCGACCAACCCCTACGCGAGCGCACTTATAACGGTACCCATTATCGTTATCACCCTTCAACCATCCTTAATTTTTTACAGATTGATGGAGAATGGTTCCGGAAGCTAACGTCTTTTATGCCGTTAGCCGCGCTCCTAGCTTCACCATGTTCCGCCGCGGAATACGCCTGGGTCAACGACGTCCTCCTCCGCCACGCGCAATCGATGACGCCAGATACACGCGCTGTGTTCTACGAATGCATGTGGTACCGCGGCGACGGCAACCCCAATTCGCTTCTCACGACTTGGATGAACCGCATTCCGGAACGTGAGCCCAGTTTTTCGGCCGACCCAAGCACCTACATTTGCAACCGCTTCGCGTTACGCCCGATCGTGTTCGACGAAAACTTCCACATGGAAACGTCGGTCGAAGAAGTTGAAATCGATGAAAACGATTATACGGCCAATCCACATAGCCGTTTCCATTTTTATTCAACGTTCATCGCGCTCATCGACCACCAAAACCGTCTTTCGTTCCCCGCGCCGGTGTATGCGTACCCCATGCCGACTACGGCTTCGGTGCATACGCTCACCGCCGAGGAACTTCTCGACCGCCCCATCGACGTTGAAGTTGAACCCGCCGACGATGAACTACTTGAAACGCCAATCTTTGATCTCAACATAGCGAAGCTGCCGCCGTCAACGGACGTGTCGGCCCTTCCTATGGTACCCGCGCCTTCCGATATCACCGCAACCGCTACGCAAATCAACGATTTCCTGAAATTGACGCTAGACGAAATTTCCAACATCGCCCCGGCTCCGATGGACGAGTCCACACCCGTCCAACCCGCCGCGATTGACTCCGAGACAATGACGTCAGAACAAATGTTGACTGACATACCCGAAGAAAGTACGGTGGACCAATCCACGTCTATGGACGTCGCCTCTATGGAACCAGCCGCTGCGACAATCACCACGGCACCCGCCGTGGATCCACGAATATATTTGGCGACGCCGGCCGTTTTGCCGGGACCTCCGCTTATTGCTACTGTTGCCGCAGCCAGGTATAGTGCTCCTGTACGTTTTTCGCAACAGTTTATTTCAGCTCCGCAATGGGACGCTTTGGCCGCAGCACTGACCGCGCATCAGTTCCCGCCACCGCCGCCAGGTATGTTATTTCCTGAGCACCAATGGAAAGATTTCCCCGAATCGTTGAAAGAACAAATACAACAAATTTTGTTGCCGCAACCGACGTTGATCGCTCCGGCCCCGCAAGTAGCTCCAATTGCTCCTGCGATGGCCCAACCCGTCACGCAACTACCGGCCCCGTTACCGCCGCCGGTCATACCGCAACCGCAAACAATCCCGCAACAGCCGCAACCAGCGATTCTACCGCCGCCGACGGCGCCTGTGGATGTCCAAACCCCACAGGCATCCAGCACGTCCGTGCCGGCTTTAGATCGCTATGGTAATCCCATCCGAAGACCCGGGCGGTATGAACATTTGATTAAACGAAAACAACAGCTCCAGGACGAATCAGCGTACCGCAAATCTCACAAGACCAAAACATCGGACGAACCGAGTACACGACGTACGCCGCCACCCAGCACTTCGCGTGCTGAGCGCGGCCGAACGCCCAGCGAGCGCACCACTCGACGCCGCGAACAACGCGATAAACAAAGAACCCGCGAAGAAGCCGCACGCTCTTCGCACGCTACGTCAACGCCGAAACCCAAACGCGATTCTTCCAAAACAGCAGCGTCGGCAACGTTACCGCCGCCTGCTCACAAGACAGACAGTCACCGTTCACACGACGAGTCCCATTCTCGTGATGACCACCACCGAAAAGAAACGAAACAAACCCCAGCAACCGGCAGGGAAAGCCGCCAACACGAACGCCGCGATGACGCGCCGCCGCATCGTACTCAGAGCGAACAAACCCGTAAGGTGCACACAACGGGTTTCTACGAAGAACACTATCGCCACGGTTTCCGCCGTTCACCTACGAAATTAACCGACTACATTAGCCCATTGCACCGAGATGCCGAAATCCAGCGCCGCCTGGAAGCTCTAAAGAACCCGCCGAAAGATGAATTTAAAGCTCCACTTCCGCCGCCTCCTATGGACGTGGAGCCCGCAACACCCTTGACTACGCCTACGGTAACGTCGCAGCCGCCCACGGCTCCGACAACCGCCAGATCGACCACGGTAACCCACACCACGTCGCTGCCGCCTACGGCCCCGACGTCGGCTCCGGTTACTGCGGTCCAACAGCCGCATATGATCATCACCACCAAACCGGTTCTTGGAGTTCCGTTGCCACCAAGTTCCGCGCCAGCAATCAAACCCCGGTTGCCTAGCGAGGCTACGCGCTTGCCGAACTATACGCGATTCCGTACTACCGATAAGCCGCATACTGTTACGATTGTCACGCCGGGCTATCCGCCACATATTGACCCGGCCGTAGAATTCTTTTCACCGCGCACGATGCACGAGATGGTGCTGATCAATTTTTTCGGGCGCCTTCGCATTCACATCATTATGCCGGTGCACATACGCGCCACGAACGCTTCGTTGGCGCTGTATCAGTATTTTCGCGACCACTATCGCCCCTCGTACGTAGAACAGCAACCACCAATCTCGCATGCCGTTGCCACGGTAATATTGAAATGGGTCGCCAGTCTTTGGGCCGAGGAGCTCGGCGTCGTTGACGCCGTTCACACCGCCCATTTGACGCTTTTCCTCTACGAAGCTCGCGGCCTGGACAATCCTTCGTGCCTGCTCCAAGCCTATAACACCGCTGTCGGACTCATCGACAGCTGGATGGCTTACCCAGACTACGCACCGTTTCCACAGCCGCCCGAACTCGCCGACGTCCGAAGAATTTATTTACAATACCATAGCGAGACGGATCGCCCCGCGCCCCTGCTGCGTCGGCACGATTTCTCTGCCCGGTGGAATCTTTTACCACCGCGACCGTTGCCGCCAACAGGGACGCCGTCCGACAAACCGTCGTTAATCGCGACTCAGTTACCAGCGCCAGGCGTTAACCCGCTATCGCCGCTCCCGCCTCAAAAGTCAACCTCGTCGTCTCGCCGCCGGGAAACCTCTGACTACGGTCGATCCCGCTATTCTCGTAACTACCACTTTGACGGCCACGAAGATCCATACGATCCCCACGGCTACCACATCGAACGTCAACGACAACGCGAACGAGACCGCCGCGATCCGCAACGAAATCACCGTTCAGCGTCCGACACTCGTTATCGCCGCCGCCACTGACCACGAGCTTTTGTACAGTAACTTTGTTTTTCTTTTTTTTCGTTTTTGCTGTTTCCTCTTAACCTCATTTTTCACACTGGTTGTTTATTTTCTAATCTCGTTCGTGCTTTATTATTTTGTACTAGTGATCCCAGCGCACGTGCAGCCGACGCTGCAAACACAGTAAGTTGACCGCCGGTGACCCGCTACACGCCCCCACTTGCCCCGTTTTTGTCCGTACACTTCGCCGCCGGGCTTATGGTCGCAGCCCCAAAATCGGCTCAAACTACCCCAACAACTCCGCTGGCCCCGCTGTGTGACGCCGAAGACTCTTCGGCAACCCCGGCGACGGCCTGTAGTGACGGAGCCCTTCCCCTTGCATGTTCTTTTCGGTATTTCCTGACGATCGCTTAGGGCGATCTACTGCAAGGGGGGAGGGGTGTTGTAGTGTGTTTTCCGCCGATTTTTAGTATTTTGTCAAAACGCGCCCGAGGCCCGCAGGTGGCAAGTGGAGAGAGCAACGCGGACCACCAGTGGCCATCTTACTGTAGCGCACGTCGGTACGCGTGCGCTGGTCTCTCTCTTCACTTATCAATAACGTATCTTTTACGTGTGTTTCATTTTTCTCGTCACTAGTTGTGTGCCCCGCCGGCCACCACTAGCACGTATTAGCCGCCTCCCACCGCGCTTTTCTCGTCTTTGTTCGCCCGTGCGTGGGAGTAGATTTATTGTTGTTACTTTATTTTTCGTTTCGCCCGTCGCCTTGTCACGTAAGTTTCGTACGTTTCTTTTATATCGTAATAAATAGGTAGGAAAAGTCTTTCCTTTCTAGCTAGTGAGAGTAGAAGGGAGGCAATTAAAGAAACCAGGTTTTCTTTAATTGTTGGGATAATTATTGTCGGGGTTTAAGTATTAGTAATTAAGTAATCGGGTAAACGTGGGCGTGGGACGCACGTACATTAAGGACGCAACCTCGGAATCCCAATCCTGCATCACGCCGCATCATCCCCGACCGCAAACCAAGATATAACAAATGAATAAGGGGAGGAAGTTAACAATTTCTACTCATTCATCAGTCATTCACAATCTCCAAGTCTGTTGCGATCATACAAACAGAATTCGTTCGCGTTCTAGTCAAATAAAAGTAATATTAAAAGACTGGGCGCGAAGCGCCTCGAAAATTTTGCCTTTTCAGTCCCTAAGATGACTAAAAATCAAGGAAATTCAGTTTTTAAAAGTCATTGCGCCAATTAACACAAACGCTCAAAACTTTTTGTGCATTCCAATTTTTTTGTACCAAAAACCATACTTTGGCACAAAAAACCACTGGGATAATCATGAAAAACGTGTTCATACATTTCATACCTACAGTATTGCAACATCGATTTGCTTAAAACCATTGTACTTTATTTTGTATAGTGTTGACGTTAAAAAGCAGTACTCGCCTTTTTCGACCAGGCATAATCATTACGTTATATACATCGAATGAGGTTTTCACTGAGGAACAGAGTGTGTATTTCTGATTGTGATCGACATGTTCTAATGTTTTGCATGTTAGAATCATGTGATCGATCAATTTACTGTATTTTTCGTCCGGTCAATATTACGCTCCCACAGCATCTTCTCCTGCCCGGATCCTGTCAATAGCTAAAAAAATATTGACCGGATCCGGTCAATAGACACTGCCGAAGAATGTATAGAGAAATTCTCAATCACAGTGCACAAAAGTCAATCGAGTTAACTCCTTCCACTTTTACTACTTGCGAAAAGTAACAGAAATTTGTCAAAACACTCAATCTTAGTCGAATTCTTGCTTTTGCCTGATTGCGTCTGTATAAACAAGTTTTTACATTCCATTTTTTGCTTCGAAATTTCGAAACTTGTGATTTGCATTTAATCTTTGATCCGTACTACTAACAAATTGAATAGATTTTTATGATCTTTTCAAATTCTCAGCAGAACGCACAATTTCGAATTTTTCATGGAATTCACGCTTAGAAGTTTGGACACATGTAAGTCTGGCAGAAAAAAGTCGATTTGTCGAATTTTGATCCAATTCAACGCGAATCCGAAGATTAAATAGTTTTACTTGAATATAGACAATACTTTATTCTTTCCATCACATAGCATTAAGAAGGAAAGGAAAAACTTACAAAATAAGCTATAAAAAATTTGACTCCAAAGACCCTTTTGGCGCCGTCATAAACACAAAAGATGCGCGAAAAGATCATGGGAAAAATATGTTTTCGCAAAGGGTACCGTAATTACTGTATCTTGCGCAAAATAGAACGATATAATCACGAAAAGCCGGAAAGATGCTATTTCCCGAAAGTATAACATTACACGTTATCAGGCACATTAATGAAAATTGACGAAAAAAGCGGTAAAGTAGGTTAAAATCGCATCTTACTGTATTTCTCCATATCTTCTACAGTAAGAATTGTGTGATACATCCTCTTCCTTCTCATAAAACAGAGATAAATGTCCTAATAATTCCAGATTTTTCCATGTTTAAAACGTACAGTAATTTCGGATTGTAATCCGAATGTAATAACTATATTTGCTCCACATATACTAACAGTATGCCACCTGTCCGAAAAACCATTGTACTTTTGTAAACTTACAGTATTGTCTGGAACTTGTAGCATATTACAAGAAACAATTGTAAACTGCACAATTCGATAGTTTCATAAAACCAGAAATAACAGGTTCTTTCTAGCATTTCATGTACAGTAGTGCAGCTCATTTCAGATTGTAATCCGAATGGTGATAACTATAGTTGCTCTACATATACTTACAGTATGCCACCTGTCCGAGAAATTATTGTACTTTTGTGAACTTACAGTATTCTTTACAACTTGCAGCATATTACAAGAAACAATTGTAAACTGCACAATTGGATAGTTTCATAAAATCAAAATCAACATGTTCTTTCTGGAATGTCATATTCGAAATTGTACACTAGTGCAGCTCAGGTACAGCATATCGCCTAAATGATGGTGGTAAACTTTGTTTGAGATTTCAAGCTGAAAATAACAACTACAGTTAATTAAAGTATGCCGCTGCTTCCAAAAACAATATTTACGATTTTTTTTTTGCGAACTTAGAGTATTCTTTCGAAGTTGTATAATTTTACAAGGAAAAAGTATAAACTGCATAATTCGATAGTTGCATTCAATCAAAATTAACAGGCTCTTCTTGAGCTTCCATAGTGAGATTTACAGTATATCAACTCAGTTACAGAACACCGCTTCGGCTTAGGCTCAGGTTTAGGCTTAGGGCTTACACTTAGGCTTAGACTTAGACTTAGGCTTAGGCTTAGGCTTAGGCTTAGGCTTAGGCTTAGGCTTAGGCTTAGGCTTAGGCTTAGGCTTAGGCTTAGGCTTAGGCTTAGGCTCAGGCTCAGGCCTAGGCTTAGGCTTAGGCTTAGGATGCTACTGATGCCCCGAAAACCATTTATTGTACTTCTGTATACTTACAGTAAGCCCTAGAACTTTCAGCTAATATTCTCTCACACAACTCTTTCATCAAAAGCTACAGTAATTCTCAGCATTATATGTACAGTACGATCCAGGTTTTTTTGTTTGCTCTCCTCTAAAAAATTAGTCGTCGTCCAACCGCAACGTATGCACGCCGCGTATTTCTTTGCCGGGATTTTTCAACGTATTCGACCATTGCTCGTTTTCCAACTTCTCCCTGGCCCTTTTGCCAAAATAGACGTAGCCGATGGCGTCGTCGCCGGCGGCTGCGGCCGCCATCGACGCCGCGTCCGCTTGACGCGACGCGTCGACGACGGCGATTTCGATGTCGGCGTTTTCCAAATCTTCGGGTCGGACGGACACCAAAAACATCACCGCTTCTTTAAAAACGGCGCTTTGGGTGCCTTTGAGAACGCGCGTTTGTTTATGTTGGATGCGGCCGTTTTGGTTGACCGTAATGCGGATGTAAGGATCTTTGGAAAAAAGATAGATTTACTGTAACATTTTACTGTAGGAAGTTTCGCGGAATTTTTTTCTAGTGGAAATTAGTGTTATATTGTGTACGGCTCAGAAAAGTTTACACACAATTTGTAATGTTCGATTTTCCGAAAAAATCGATCAATTTTGAATCAAATTTATTCAATGAATACTCAACTGATTACGATATGTATGATACCATTCGGTAGCTTATTCATTTTCCTGCCAAGTGGCTATACTTTTGATGAGAATTTATGTCGTTTTGTATACAACGTTTTTTATTTTTTTGTGTGCATTTTTTCACTATTG
Source organism: Romanomermis culicivorax (assembly GCA_963922205.1). Lineage (NCBI taxonomy): Eukaryota > Metazoa > Nematoda > Enoplea > Mermithida > Mermithidae > Romanomermis > Romanomermis culicivorax. Next base: position 1,152,035 of record CAWUHX010000014.1, on the reverse strand, counting down.
ATCTTTGATTTCTTCGATTGACCACAGGGGTTTGTCGACCTTTCGTATTTTTTGGGTATCGATTATCAACCATATTTCTGTGGATCAACTTGCGTTCGCCTCAAAAATTCCACTTACGCAAGGTTGTTGGGTTATAAAAATTGTCAAGTTTTGACAAAAAGAGTAAAAAGTTGTTACGTTTTCGGAACAAATTGCTCAAAGTTGTAATGTTGTCAAAAAAGTTGTAAAAATTTAAAACTAGTCCAAAAAATTGTAGAAAATCGTCAAAAAATGTGAAAAGTTGTAAAGTTATATACAAATCAATGGAACATTGTCGAACAACTTATGGAAAATTGTCCCAATAATTGTAGAAAGTTGTGAAGTTGTCCAAAAAATTGTAGAAGGTCGTAAAGTTTTCGAAAAAAAGTCGTCAAAAGTTGTCGAAAAGTTGTACAAAAATGTCGAGAGTTGTCGAAAAGTTTTCGAAATTGCCGAAGAGGTTGTAAAGTTTTTTAAAAAGTTGTCAGTAGTTGTAAAGTAGTGGAAAAGATGTCGGAATTGTTGAAAAAAGTCGTAAAAAGTTTTTTCAATCTCTGAGAATGTGTAGGAGGATATTCTTCAAAAACCAAACTTACTTCGCATGATTTATATATGTCTGAACACCAGTCAATTGTGATAAAAGGTTGAGAAGCACTAATCGAGTCACAGACCGAAATGGAGAAAAATAGTGCAAGACTTGAAAATTCGGACAAAGTGTGGAAAGTTGTCGGGATACTATAATCGGACAAGGGAAGCAAAAGCAGAGGAAAGCAAGAAAAGAAAAGCAAGAACAGCGAAGAAAGGCAAAAAATAGAAACATGAAAAGAAAAGCAAGAACAACAACGAAAAGCAAAAAAGAGCAAAAAATATAAACATGAAAAGAAAAGCAACAAAACAGAAGCAACAAAAACAAAAGCAAAAAAATCCAAGAAAAGCAGAAAGGAAACAAAAGAAAAGCAAAAAGCAAAGAAAAGAAAAGCAGAAAGAAAAACAAAAAGAAGCAAGGGAAGCAAAAAAAGTAATGAAGGCCCAAGAGAAAAATATGAAAGGAAAAAGCAAAAGAAAAGGAGAAAAAGAAATAACAAAACGGAGAATCAAAGAATGCAAGAAATGCAACAAATGAACGGAAAAGCAAAAAGAGAAATGCAAGAAAAACAAAGAAAAGAAAAAGCAAAAGCAAGAAAACACCAAAAAAGCAAGGAAAGCGAAGGTAATCAAACAAGTAAATGTTGGGCACCCTGTTGATGCCAATTCGTGTGGGGAAATCGACATGCAAATCGAGCAAAGGGACGACCAGCGGCGCAGACATTTGCATAGAAATGGAGCGCCAAAGAAAGACCAAAAATGATAGTGAAAATCATTGTTCACTATATTTCCGTTTTTATTATATTTTCGTTATTTTGCTGGCATCCCCAAATATAATTCCCAGCAAGTCGTCTTTGTTTTGCATAAATTCCAACTGTGGTTTATCCACATTTTTTAATATTGCGTCGGAGTTATTGATTTACATATTTGTTATTTATTATTTAGGATTTATTATCGCACGTCGAAGGCGGAGGGCCAGCAGCCCAGGCGCCAGCTTACACCAGGTAAGCTTTGGGAAACCCCTTACGGGTTATACCCGAGTAAGTTTATCCCTGAGGGGATTCCTTGTCTCAGCTAGGAGACTGCGGAGGTCCTTGGTAAGGCCCCCGTATTTAGAGTTAGGTTTCTCTTTGTTGTTGTAGGTCTGGCGAACCGGACTGTTGCACTATCACCGAGGCTTAGCCAAGGGATCAGTTCTAACAGGTCAGTTCAGACCAGATATATCTTTTCTTACGCCTCTTAAGGAAAGACCTGCACAACATAAAATCAAGAAGAGCTAAAGCAAGAAGATCAAAGAAAGAGTGCAAAAAAGCAGCAAGGGCAAAAAAAGAAAAACAAGAAAGGCCGAGAAAAGCAGAAAAAAGCAAAAAATATAAACAGGGAAAGCAAAGGAAAGCGAAAAAAAGGAACAAGGAAATAAAAGCTAGAAAAATAAAAACAAGAAAAGACGAAGACAAAGAAAAGTCACAAGCGTAAATGTAAAGCAGACAGAAGAACAAGAAGAAAAAGCAAGGAACTTGAAAAAAAAACAAAAAAAGCACCAAGATGAGTAACAAAAGCAAAGAAAAGCAAGAAATGCAGGAAGAACAAAAAATAAAGCAAAAAAGGTGAAGAAAATTGAAAATATAAAAGCAAGAACGGGAAAACAAGAGAAAAACAAAGAAAAACGTTTTAAAAAGAAAGCAAAAGAAAAGCAAAGAAATTTAAGAAAAGCAGAAATGGGAAAATTAAAAGCGGAAAAGAGAAAATTAAAAGCAGAAAAAAGCAAAAGCAAAGTAGATAAAGCAAAAAAAATAAAAGCAAGAAAAGGAAAAAAGAAAAAATAGGAAAAAAAGCGAAAGAAAGAAAAGAAAAGAAAAAATGTAGCGGCGAACAAATCGATATTTCATTTTCTAGACATTAGGGTCGCCATATTCCACGACTCTCCTAAGGGATGTGCCCGGCGGCCTATATGCGCCCTCATTAGCCTTTATTGTTGTTCCACGCCGGACACCAGGGAGCGGAAAAAAACAATTTTCTACCAAACACGGCTATCTTTTTCAGGATTGCACTAATAATAATGTTTTGGTGTATAAGCAAATGAGCGTGGGCTGATCAGGGAATCGACCGGACGAAATGTCTCATCAAATTTTCATATAATATGTCAGAGTGGGCGATTTTTTTCTCCTTTCGTATATGTTTTATCAACAAATCAACTAAGGAAAAAATAACGTGTTGAGGGCTAGGATAAAAATTCTACAGTAATCAATATTGAATAACATCAAAAACTTTTCTACTTTTATATCTTGAAATTACTTATACAGCTTGCTGACGCCAAAAAATCGATTAAAAATTAGCAACATCTTTTCTTTTCAAGGTTTCCATTTCTAACTATGGAGAGGATCTTCCTTACCCTATTCATTCTCGTTTACTTTTGTAAGCGTATAAAATTTTTTAATTAGGTTCGCGAGAAACTGAGAAATATTATTCTCGAGAGCGGAAATCCAGAGACTAAACCCTAAGATAAAATGAGGAGAGAGATAGAAAGGTGGAGAAGGAAAATATGCACAATTTTACATGCATCGACCACAGAAAAAATTCAAAATTGTAAGTCATTCAACAGTACGTTTTCAAGAAATCTTCTAATTTCGAGGTGCATTACATTGTCCTGAGTTATGTTACACAAAATATTCTTGCACGTAAACCATGTTTACACTGAAATTTGCATAAATGTGCTAAACAACCGAACGTTTACCAACAGGAACTTTAGCTGATATGAAAAAGTGAAAAATAAAGTTCTTTGATATTGGATAAGTTTTCCACAAAATAGCAAGCTGATCTCACTCTTTTGAGTTCTTGAACTTCCTTAAAGTTCAGAAATGTTCATCACATCAACAATCCGAGTGAACACTTCATGAAATGGATATTATTGTAGTTATTAGAATTATCTGTCTAATGCATATCTCAGCATCTTTTAAACTTTCACTATTGTTGAGATCTGGTATAGATGGAGTAACAACCATGATTTTTTCGGAGGGATGTCAGACTCTAATTTTTCCAGAAATGCTCAGAACTCAGTCAAAACTGATCAGAATATTTATGAACTTCGTTTTTAGATGTTGGTCAGTATGCTTTTTTAGTTGCAACAGGAAAAATTAAATTATTTGCCCTAATAATTTTCAACATTTTCACATGAAATTTCCCAGTTTTCATTTCAAAATTTGAAAATTCAAATGTATGGTCCTGTTCATACGTACAGAGCATAGAAACTTTGGAGTGGTCAGAACCTAATTTTTTACAACAAAGAATTAAACTTTTCTCTCGCAGTTTTCAACATTTTCACTTGAAATTTCCAAGTCATTATATCATCAAGTCTCCACAGAGCATAGAACTATTTCAAAATCATATTAATTTTATGCTCAAGTTATTTGCTTGCAACATTTATTTGGAAAAAATTTGCACCTATAGTCTGTTTTTTATAAAATGCTTCCAAATAGAAAAGTGACACAAATCAATTTCGTCGTCAAAATCGCTTACATAGAGCTCAATTTTTCACTCGAAAAATTGTTAAAGGTTAGTTCAGTATGCTCGCAAATTTCCATTACTCTATTATATACTCTTTATCAGAAAATCGTAAAAATCTGAAATTCTACTTGCTTTCCACATTTAAAAATTTGGAGGCATTTCGAGAAGAACAGACTATAGTTTCAGGATATAATGCTCAAAAAAATTCTGCGAAAAGTCAACTCAGATGCTGCCAGGGGTCAGGACCCCCAGCAAACGAGTCCAGGAATATGTGTCCTTCTGAATAAGGGCAAAGCCCTGGCCGACGTCCAGCATTATTTGTGATTTTTATGCCATGAAATTTAGTTTTAAATTTTTTCTCAAATGAATGTTGCCCTTAAAAATATAATAAATATGATTTTAAAATGTTTTTAAAGTTGAATTTTTTGTCAGATCTGAAAGAGACCAATGAGAAACATATGAAAACGAAGTTTTAAAGCATTATCATCAGTTTTGAATCGATTCTGAGCACTTTTGACAAAAATATGGGTCTGACACTTTCAAAGTTCTTATGTTGCATATGTATGCACACAGCTGTGCATTTATGCAAATTTTTGTGTAAATATTACCCATGTACCAAAAAGATTAATGCAACATTATTAGCATGCAGTATAACAGTATGTATATTTTCGGAATTTAATTCTTGAGACCTTACCTTGTAAGTATCAAACCATAGAGCAGCTGCATGATGCATTTTTGTTGCTGCAATAGTACTAGTGATCATGAATATTTTTTCTGTGATTGCAAATCATAAACGTCCGTCGATCTGGCGTTTGAGATGTAGCGTAGCAGAAAAATCCAACTCTGATCATCAAGTAAACAGTATTGATGAAAAGTCACCAAAAAAACAAAAAACAAAAAAAATTTGGGTAACGATGAGCTAAAATCGGTCGTAATCTACACGAACCTGAATTTCATGACTAGTGTCACATGGCGACACTGTGCGCATATTTCTACAGTAATCCACTACTCTACAAATTACGAAAGAGCATAATTTTTGAGTATAAAAAGTTTTCACATCCATTCTTTCGTTGGATTTGTTTTTCTGTTCTGTTTTTGTGTTTTGATTTGTTTTTGTCTTTGTTTCTTAATTTATACAGTGAAATGTTGTGCTAGCGTTCAAGGTTCAGTGTTCACGATCATGTCAACGATTCAAGATTTTTACTTTACGTGTTTTGTGTACAAAATATTTATTTATATCTTAAATTTTCAAGCTGGTTTGATTCAGTTTTTTTCGTTTTTAGTATGAAAACATTAAGTAGAATGACGTCAGCAAGATACATAATAAGTTACAATCAAAATGCGTGACCATGAAAAATATTTTCGTGAGTTTGTGAAACAATTCTGGTTTTGATTTGACGTCAGCAAGTTTCCTTGTTCAGTTCATATAAAATCAATTTTTTGCATTTATGAAACTGATAGATCTTCATCAGCAATAATTTTTATCATGATTCATGGTCTAATTGTGTTATTCTGAAATTATGGTTTGTCATTTTTTATACAATCTTTATAACTCGACCTTAATGGGTTCAAAATAAATTCCAAATTCGCACGTTTTCCATCTGTCTTTTCAAAACATGTCTGGTATGTCAATAAAAACACATATTCGCCGCGTGTATAAAATATGCAAATTAATTAATTATCCATATATACGACCTAAAGGTGTGTCGTGATAAAAATTAATCAACGCCCGCCTACGGTATAACACGGTCGCGAGGAGTTAATTTTGGAAATTTTTTAGCAGCTGCGGGTTGTTATGGAGCGTACAAACGAGAAGAAAAAATATGTCAATTTTCACCTGGAGCACCGCATATTCCAAATTTAGGTAAATTGTCCACTTTGAAAATGTTGATCGTCAGGCGACGTGCTTCGGCTTCAAGGCACGTGCTGAGCCGTATGCGGCCCAATTTCTAGAAAAAATGTATACAGTAAGAATCAATTTGACGTGACGTCAGCAAGAAGACTTTCGTCTTTTTTTAAAAAATAACAAAATTTAGTCTTGCAAGAAAAATCCTTTTCATGAATTAATAATCGTGAAAAATCTTTTCATTATAGAAAATTGAAGGTTAGCGAAATTTATAGTTTCGTGTGACAACAGAAAATCATGGAAATGTGGAATACAGTACAATGGTTTACTGTAGTTTCATCGAATGTCCAGGTCAACTATATGGAAAAGTAAATCATGATAAAACATGTATAATTGACTGATGAAGACACAAATTTTGTTGACAAAGAATTTCAGGAATGCAAAACATGAAAAATGCATGGATGAATGAGGAATAGACTGCCTTTGTGAGATCAGGAGATATGTAAAGCATTGTCATTTAAAATATTTTTAAGAAATAACATTTTGTTGGAAAAGTTTCATTCAAACCATAACCTCAGTCTTACTGTAGCTACTTCGATTGCATCACTCTAAAATTCAATCCTGCGCTTTGAATATCTATTTTTTCAAACCAAAAGATAGTAATGAAAATCAAATTTTGAAAAAAGGCGCATAAAAGGATTTTGAAAGCAGAACGGAAGAGTTTGATTAATTTTGTTAAACTGAAATTATTCAATATAAAAATCAAAATTCGCGCATTTTCATTCTCTTAAAACTAGACTCACAGTAAACCATATATTTTTTGCTCTTTTCTAGCTCTGTAATCCATCTTTTGACGTTATTTGCAGGATCAAATGTTTGGAAATTTTTATTTTTTTACTGTAACTCAAGAACACATTTTTTTACTTTCTGCGGAAATACATTGATTTTCTTGGAAAGTTGACATTTGACTATGGAATACGAGAAAGATCAATTGAAAAAAAACGATACAACTTGAAGGAATTTGTTATCACTTGGAAAAAAATCGTTACCTTGTAACATGATACACAACACCTTTTTCAATATGCATCGTAAAAATTTCAAGATGCGAGAGTTTTTCAATGTTCGACTCTATCTTTAAGTGCATCGCAAATTTTTCGAATTCATCGCATTTTTTCAGGATAATCTTGAAAAAATCAGGAACCCATCTTGAAAAATCAAGATTCCGCTTTGAGAAAATCAAGATACCATCTTGCGGCATATAAAACGATGAAAATTTCGGAAAGTAGCTAATCAGTGTTACTTTCCAAAATTTAATAATTTTGAACCCCTTATGCTTATTTATACAGGAACTCATTAAGGTGGACATCTGAGGTCAGGGCTTGCTGGCGGAGGACGCCCTTGGTTTCTACTAAATTAAAAGGGGAGTGGCTTATTTAGCACAGAAAATGCAATGGACGTATTGGTTTTTCGTATAAATTTTTATTTTTCGACGTTTTTCAGAAAAACGTCTAAATCGCTTTTTTTCACCCAAAATCCAATAATTTCGAAGAAGAATCCAAACTTTCGCTTTTTGTTCGATTCCGGGCAGGTAAAAAACGGGGATACATCAGCCAACGAAATCATATTAATTATCCGTGGAATTACTTCATTTGGGGTGAAATATCAGCTTTTTTGATGTTTTTTTCTGAAAAATCTCAAAATAATTTTTAAGAAAAACCAATATGTCCATCGGATTTCCAGCAAAATAATTTTCCCCCCTAGTAACTTTCCGTATGTAACGTACCTGCTAAAGCAGTACTGTAAACATGTAGCATACTGTATGTAATAGACATTTATTAGATATTATTTTATTTCCACATTTTATCGTCTCAAGGATGTCTGGGATTCACACCCAAACATTCCTACAAAATTACGTGAAGTACTTTATTTTGATCCGTTCACACCCCGGTAGCCCAATTAAGATGCCCTAATTAATTTGCACAAACGGCAGCTGTTCCCCTAGAACCCACACTAAACTACACATTCCACAGCTACCGTAATCCCCAGTAAAAATCGTAAACAACACCTGCACACAGTAAAATATGTAGAAGCCCCGCCGTACGGTAGTCTCAAGTGTAACAGTAGCGGCGGCCCCACAAAACGTGTGTATACAAAGAAACCGATACAGGAAGCATGCACAGAAGCACAGAGGTGTGGCCAAGCCCACCGTAGAAAGCAAGCAAAGCACAGAAAGCATACAGTACCAGAAAAGCATTAGAGAGGCGTAGTTAAGAAAGCATGAAAAGCGTAGCCGGAAACGACGATTGGCGGAAGAAGATGGACGGAAGCTCGACCTCCCGCAGCGTCCAGGGAGTGGCCAAAATCGCCGTATAAAAGAAGAAGCAAAGCGTGATTTTGATCATTCTCGTCATTATATTCTGATTCTTATTCTTGTGTTTTTCCGCGCTCGCCCCGTCTTTATACATTTGCAAGCGGCCGACTATTCGAAAGCATTTAAACCGAGGCCCCATCCGTTTTTATTCGAAGCGCGTTTTATTTGTCGACGTTCAAGCGACCGTCGAATTAACCGTTGTTATTGTAACCGTTCGCCCTGCCCCGTATTTGCCCCGCCGTAACGCCGTTGGTTGAGAAGTAAAGTACCTCACTCAAAACTGGTCGTTACATATTTTGGTGACCGTACCGTTACGTTAACCAGTGGAACTCCCTGCCCCCAGTTAGGTGTACTCTTATCCGGGCGTTTAGAAGCATTAGTAATACAGTAGTAATCATTTCCTACAGTAAGACGGTATTCGTATTAAGCAAACTGGAAACCCCCTCCAACGAAGCATTAAGCGATACATTTAAACGAATACAGCGTGAAGCAAAAATTGAAGCATTTAAGCAGAAATCTCATCGTAAACCAAGAATGACCCACCAAACGCAAGATCATTTAGGAGAAATCGTTAGAGAACAGATAAACGATTTGTTTTCAGAACATTTTCGTACCCTACGCACACAATTGAATCAGAATACAGTAAACCCTACCCTAATAGACGATCTAAGAACAGCAAACATTCGTAATAACATGGCAAACAATTTCTACGCGAAACCTACAGTATTCACGGGCGGCGTGACCCAACATTTTGGTGAATGGAACAAAAGATTAGAACAATTCATGGCACTCCAAGGCATGAAAGATACAGATGTACAGTTAAAGTTGGCATGTTTAGAAATTCATTTAGGAGGAGCCGCGTTAGCAAAATTCAAAAGTTTAGCAAATTCTGAAAACCCTCCCCACACATACGAGCAGTATAAAGTCGCATTACAGGCATTTTTCCCAAACAATAGAGATAATGAGCTACATCAACAATTCTTACGCGAAAGAAAACAAAAGCGATCAGAAACAGTAACGGAATTCTTATTTGATCTAGAACATCTCGCAACCCTTGCCTACCCTAATTTTAACACAGACGCACGAGAAATGATCATAAAACCCCTCTTTGTAGAAGGCATGCAAAACGAAATCAGGGAAGCAATTAAGTACAGACGGTTCGCAACTCTAAAAGAAATGTCAGACGAAGCAGCTTACATTGAACAGCAAATTCTCAGAAATGAGTTAAAATCTAACGTCCTTCCCTTCATACCCCCAAAACCCGAACCCATCTTTTCCCTCACCAAAAATACAGACCAACAGGATCTTTTGCATCAGTTAGAACAACAAGTAAAAGATTTACAGTTGCAGATCAAACAAAAACCTCAACCCCCACAACAAAGTAGCTACAACAATTTCAGTAATAATACTTTCAGCAGGAATAATGCTTACAGGAACAATACCACCCCTAGGCAACCCACATGCTTCCAGTGTGGACAAATCGGACACGTAGCTCGTAATTGTAAATCAGTAGGCACCCGAAAATCATGTGCAATCTGTTTCCGTAATAATCACAGTACACGTGATTGTAAAAGCCCATGCATCCACTGCTCCCAAACAGGACATAGATCAGATAACTGCCCTTCAAAACCCCACTCCAATTTTCAATGTTTTATATGCAAGCAGAGAGGTCATACAAGCAGGTATTGTCCAAATCAGCAGAGTCGCAATATTCAAAATTGCATTGAGTATAGGCAACCCCAACCCCTCATGGACATTGACGACCCCGCATTTTACTCAAAATTACCCGCCATAACTAACGGCCCTCAGACTACTTTAGGAACTATCATGCCCAACACCCACCGCCGTAGCGACGAATACGTCCTTGATCTGGACGTACCCGATTGGTGCGCCATGTCACCACCCCCCACGCCTGAAGCCGAAAAAATCGAAAAATCGCCGCCCACCATCCCCGTAGGCTACAAGATCCCCCGAAAGCAGGACACAACGCCGCCCACCGCCCCCGAAACCCCGTCGAAAACAGGCCGCAACTTGTTATCCCTTCTCCATGGCCTGACCCCCGAACCCTACCAATTCCGCCCCCGCCAAACATTGCTACCGACCCCCGCAAGTAAGCAAGTCCAAACCCCATCCCATAACTCAAATTCCAAACTTTTACAGAACGTTCAGATTTCAAACCAGCCACCCCCCCAGCGCAAAATCGCAAAACGACAACACCAAAAGCCCCAACACCAAACCGGCCACAACGGAAACATACAGTGCCCCGCCGCCTCCACTAAAACATTCTATTGGCCGATGTTTTGTATTTTTCTTTGTATAATAATCCCCACATCGTGTAGTGCCCAATTTCAGATGTGTGGAACTTCATTGAGCGGTCACTCAATCAGCATACCGAAACTTGTATCATGCATGCCCCCTTCCACAGTAGACAAACCCGTACAGACATTCGGAAAAATCTATATCCCCTCCACTAAGCCCCACATTACAGACGCATACAAATGCAGTGTTCGCAAACGCAAAATTTGTACTAATACAGGATTTTTTGGATCAAAAGGTATTGTCTTCGACCAAACCGAAATGCAAAATCTAACCCCACATGTTTGTAAGGCAATCGTTATAGACAAAGAACACAACGGTCAAAAATTGTACGAAACCCAACCAGGATTTTGGTCAACAAATAACTCCTTAAGCGTAGAATACACATGGTGTTGTACAGACCATTGTACCTCAGTCACTAACGTCATCATAGAAATAGGACAAATAGCATCTTGGAATGGAAAATCTATGACAGGTACATTAGGCGACCTAGGGTCATGCAAACCGACATCAGGTCATTGTGTCACAGCCGACGGATCTATTATCTGGAATGAAACAGCATTTGAAAACTTATGCCCCTTCGAATACAAAAATACACATCCCATCAAACTCACGCAAACACACATGATAATAGAAGAACTACAAGCTGCATTCTCGGTCAAAAATACAGTTTTTTCGAACCCCAATTGCCCAGAAATACAAGACAGCATTCTAACCGAACAAGGCATTATCGTACAATTAGACAAAAGCACCCCACATCGTAACGCATTTTTAACCCCAAAAACCAACGAAACTCATACTACACTATACGATTTTGATGATTTTGAACCCATCAATGCAAAACTAAACTATCTAGCAGACAAAATACAGGAATTCGAAATTCAAAATTTCAAAAATGTATGGAGTGAATTATGCAGACAGGCACAGCGTCACCTTGATCTCGTATGGCAAATTTTGCGTCTTGATGCAACCCTTGGAGCGCGTGCATTCCTACAGCGAACCGACATCATAGCAGAATTTACAGGAGAAGCCCTCACAGTCTGGCCCTGCAAGCAGGTAAACGCATCCAAAGTCTTCTACAACCATAAAATCAACCAAACATGCTACAAACTTTTGCCCATTCTCGTAGGAACTGAACTCATGTTTTCTAATCCAGGAGGCAACGATTTGACCCCTTTTTCACAAACAGTTGATTGCCATCACATGCATGTAGCCCTTTACAAACAGAATAATACATGGGTCAGTGAAACAGGATCCCCGCATGTCACAAACTTACCCTTAGAAATTGTCTGGAACCAAAATTTCTCCCTTTTTCATTTTAATACACCCGCCATTTTTCATGATCAACTTGCAACTATTTCAACCAACTTACTCTTTTTGAAACAATACATTTACAAAACTCACACACTCGAAAACATCGTCAAAAAACTCGTCAATTACACCGCCCAAATGTCTCTCAATTCCGATACAGTTTACAACATGATCTCAGGCACTGGCCAAGCACTCGGAAATACACTGTCTGGCGCCGGTCAAGGCATAGAACATGTAATAACCGGTACCACCCAAAGTCTCACCGACGGATTAAACAATTTACTCAAAGGACCCCTGCAAATCATTATCAATCTCGCCGTTATTACTGTAGTTATTGCAGGTGTCTTTTATTCGTTTCTCGTTCTTCGAAAATATTTCCCCTCTCCAAAGCATCATGCCACAAACGAACATGCATACGAAATACCTTCAAGCAACAGACATTTACATGAGACCATTCCCCCATCATTCGGCCACGCTCTCTTAGAATTAGCTAATCGTCGTGGGGCACAAACGCAACAGAAATACGTCCTTGTCGATATTGATACCCCCCGAACTCCTGCAATCGAACTCATTAATCAAATTCAGCAATCTGCATCAAATAAGCCACCCCAAAACGTACCTGAGAAACATACCCCTCATATTCCAATCACACTTAACGGCAAATTAATGACAAAAGGCATGATTGACACTGGTGCAGTTTACTCACTCATTGATTCCCGAGTCGCGCAACTTTTACAGTTAGACATGAAACCCCCGCTAGTCCAAGCAAAAGCAGCAAATAATCTTCCGATTCACTTTGTAGGAACCACTTTTGTCACAGTAACAGCCCAAACAATCCAGGAAACAATCATGGTCCATGTCCAAAAAGATTGCACAGCAGACATCCTCCTAGGCAAAAACTTTCTCAGTCGATTTTCGGAATACACTATCAACAATCAAAAATCACAGGTCAAATTTGGCAATGTTATACTACCTTGTGATGGCCTAGAATATAGCCCTCTTTCAACTCGTGGTGGAACTTATCTAGATGAAAAATTAGAATTACCACCCCGTACAGTAACCGAATTTACTGTCCCCTTGCCCAAATCGTACTTACAGGTCAAACAGCTTGAATTCACTCCAAAACCCAAACAGAATCCCAAAGTCCATTTCGCAGCTTGTATATCTGAGAATCAAAACAGTCGCATACGCATATCAGTCCTAAACACACAAGAAACAGCTCAAATTCTTTATCCTGGAACATGCATTGGTACAGTCTCCTGTTACATCCCGAAACAAAATACTCCCGCTAACGTAACCCCTTCCGCGCAAAACCAGCCCAACCGTTTTGATACATTCACATGGTTAAAAGAAAATGTTAATTTAACCTCCAGTGACCTCACAGAAGCAGAAAAAATGCAACTCCTACGCGCCCTATCGAAGTACCCTACATTATATGCTAAATCCAAAATGGACGTAGGCAGAACCACCCTCGTTTCACATACAATTGACACCAATGGCTCCCAACCAGTACGTAGACAACTTTATCGGACTTCCCCAAAAGAAAAGCAAATCATACAAGCAGAAGTTGAGCAACTCGCAGCAGCAGGTGTCATAAGCCAAAGCAATTCCCCATGGTGTACCAACACAGTTTTAGTTCCCAAAAAAGATGGAGGCCATCGTTTATGCATTGATTTTAGAGGCCTCAACAAAGTCACAAAAAAAGATACCTACCCCTTACCCCGTATAGACGAAATTCTAGACACCCTCCGTGGAATGAAATATTTCACCTCCCTTGACCAATCCAATGCATATTATTCCATTCCCATAGCACAAGCGGACAGAGAAAAAACAGCCTTTAATTGCTCAGCCGGCCAGTATCAATTCAATTACCTCCCCTTTGGACTCACCAATGCCCCAGCCACATTCCAAAGGTTAATGGATGTTATTCTTTCGGGTCTGCAATGGAACACATGCCTTGTATATCTCGACGATGTCTTGGTATTCGCAGATTCCCATGCCCAAATGCTGGAACGTTTAGACACTATTCTTGCCCGGTTCTCACAAGCAGGCCTTAAGCTAAACATCCAAAAATGCAAATTCTGCCAGCCCCAAGTCCAATACTTAGGCCACGTCATTTCTCAGCAAGGCATTTCACCAGATCCCCACAAGGTACAAGCCATTTATGACATACCCACACCCAAAAGCTCAAAAGAAGTTAAATCATTCCTTGGCCTACCCTCATATTACCGCAGATTCATTCCAAATTGCTCTCAAATTTCTAGCCCACTTACATCGCTACTCAAAAAGAACTCAGAATTTTCCTGGGGCCCTGAACAGCAAAATGCATTCACTAAGCTAAAAGAATTACTCATCCATGCCCCAGTACTGCAGCATCCAGATTTCACCAAACCGTTTATTCTCCAAACTGACGCCTCAAAACTCGGCATCGGCGCCATTCTCAGTCAGCTAGATAGTAAAGGTCAGGATCGCCCCATTGCTTTTGGGAGCCGCACATTGAAACCCGCAGAACGCAACTATCCAATCACTGAGTTGGAAACCCTTGCAGTAGTCGAATTTGTCAAGTATTTCCGCCCCTATCTTTTCCAGCAACATGTTATTGTACACACTGACCACACAGCAGTTCAGGCAGTCTTACAAAAGGAAAACCCGTCCCCTCGCATTGCCCGTTGGGGATTAGCCCTCTCTGGTATTCAGCTAGACATTCGACCCAAGAAAGGCACTGCTAACCGCAACGCAGATGCAGTTTCTCGATTCCCCTCACAGACAGCAAAGCAATCCTTTGATATTGAGCAATTAGAAACCCGCCCCGAAATATCAACCATCAATTCAGTTTTGGAAGCCGAAGCAACTGAACAAGAAGAGCAACAGAAAAACTTTGCCGAACTCCAACGCACTGATCCAACTGTCAAAAGTATTTTAGCAAAAATCGCCCAAAAACACCCCCTTACCCTTATCAAATTTGCAGTGCATCAAAACATCCTCTTCCGTATAGTCGACAAACAGGCAAAACTATACATTCCCAAGTCCCAAGTCCAGCATCTCATCGCCTCACATCATGACAGCAAATTCACAGGTCATTTTGCGGCCCGGAAAACCCTACACTTGCTCAGACAGAAATACTTTTGGCCCCAAATGAGCCGTGATATCAAACGTTACTGCAAAACTTGTCACCCATGCCAGACACAGAAAGCTCTTAGACACAAAGTGCATGCAAACTTGGTACCAATTCAGCCAACTGGCCCATTTGATCGAGTTGGTGTTGATTGCATGGGACCATTACCCCTCACTGAAGACGGCAACCGATTCATTGTCGTTTTCATCGATTATTTCACAAAGTATGTAGAGGCATTCCCGACCCCTGACATCACTGCAGCCACTATTGCCAAGCTATTCGTGACCAAAATTGTTTGTCGTCATGGGTCCCCAAAAATCATCCATTGTGATCGTGGCACCGATTTCGTATCCGATCTTTTCTCACGGATCACCAGTTTATGCAACACTCAGAAAATTCACACTACCCCATATCATCCCATTGCCAATGGAGAAGTTGAGCGTTGCAACCAAACCCTAGCCACCCGTATCCGCATGTACATCAATTCAAATCACACTGATTGGGATACTTATCTCCCGTACGCCGTTTTTTCGATCAACATTCATAAAAATGATAGCACTTCGTATCCCCCATTTGAATTACTCCACGGTAGGCAAGCTCATCTGCCGTCAGATGCAGCTTTAAATTTTTTCCCCACATCCTACATGGTTGATTTAAATGATTACGCCCTTCGTGTAAAATCGCATTTTACAGAAGCACTCTCAGCCGTGCAGAAAAGTTTGCAGAAAGCCCAAGCCCACTATACCCGTCAGTATAACAAGCATGCTCAGAACATACATTACAAGACAGGTGATCTTATTCTTTATAAAAATCATTCGTGTAAACAAGGGCTGACTCCCAAATTCCTCCCTCGCCAAAACGGGCCCTATACAGTTACGAATTTCATGTACCCCAACGTTACACTCAAACACCCCCATAAGAATATTACATTTACGGTGCATGTAAATGAGACAACCCCTTTCTACCCTCGGAAAGCAACTATCGAATCTACCCCCACCCTTCCTCAACCCCGAAAGCCTTGAACGAGGACGTTCAACTCCGGAAGGAGGGAAATGTAACGTACCTGCTAAAGCAGTACTGTAAACATGTAGCATACTGTATGTAATAGACATTTATTAGATATTATTTTATTTCCACATTTTATCGTCTCAAGGATGTCTGGGATTCACACCCAAACATTCCTACAAAATTACGTGAAGTACTTTATTTTGATCCGTTCACACCCCGGTAGCCCAATTAAGATGCCCTAATTAATTTGCACAAACGGCAGCTGTTCCCCTAGAACCCACACTAAACTACACATTCCACAGCTACCGTAATCCCCAGTAAAAATCGTAAACAACACCTGCACACAGTAAAATATGTAGAAGCCCCGCCGTACGGTAGTCTCAAGTGTAACAGTAGCGGCGGCCCCACAAAACGTGTGTATACAAAGAAACCGATACAGGAAGCATGCACAGAAGCACAGAGGTGTGGCCAAGCCCACCGTAGAAAGCAAGCAAAGCACAGAAAGCATACAGTACCAGAAAAGCATTAGAGAGGCGTAGTTAAGAAAGCATGAAAAGCGTAGCCGGAAACGACGATTGGCGGAAGAAGATGGACGGAAGCTCGACCTCCCGCAGCGTCCAGGGAGTGGCCAAAATCGCCGTATAAAAGAAGAAGCAAAGCGTGATTTTGATCATTCTCGTCATTATATTCTGATTCTTATTCTTGTGTTTTTCCGCGCTCGCCCCGTCTTTATACATTTGCAAGCGGCCGACTATTCGAAAGCATTTAAACCGAGGCCCCATCCGTTTTTATTCGAAGCGCGTTTTATTTGTCGACGTTCAAGCGACCGTCGAATTAACCGTTGTTATTGTAACCGTTCGCCCTGCCCCGTATTTGCCCCGCCGTAACGCCGTTGGTTGAGAAGTAAAGTACCTCACTCAAAACTGGTCGTTACACGTATTAAACAATGGTGCTCTTTGCCAGCAAGCCCTGACCTTCCTGTCCCGTGTACATAAACGTAGGAGGCGGGGCAACGCTTTTGATTGGCTAGTTTCCGGAATTTTTATCATTTTATGTGCCGCCCATCTTAATTTTTTTCAAGATAATTTTTCCTTAATTCTTTCTTGATTTTTTCTTGAGTTTTTCAAGGTGAAATCTGGATTTCATTTCAACATGAGATCTTGATTTTTTCAAGGATGACTTGCAGGTTGATTTTTAGTTTATCTCGAAAAATGCACTGCATTTGAAAAAATTTTGCAGCATCTTTGCAGCACAGCTAATGGCCCTTCTCGTTTTCCGTACTTGACGTCCGCAAAATGTGATGAAATGTCGTTTTACGTAGATTAATGTAGTAGGAAAAAAGACTTCGTACTGATTACTGTATATTAAAGTCTTAAGATTGATCATGTTGGCCAATTTTTCACAATTCAATTTTATCTAAATGAACTCGAGATTTCAATTCATTTTCGTAGGTATATAGTACAATTCTCAGCTTTTGTATATTGATTCGCCTTTTTTTTCTTTTCGCTCCCCTCGCCATAAAAGAAACTTATAGTTAGATAGCGGTACTAGAATATGGAAACCCTGCATCATTGAACTAAATTGATTGATAGAAGCGCTTTCGGGTAATAGAGATGCAAAAACTATTAAACGAGAAATAGAAAAATGTGTACAGTATTCACAGAGCCATAGAAACGACGACTATAATGTGATGACTTTTTTCTATCGGTGTCGCCGGGTCCGCGCCTAGAGCCAAAAAAGAGCAGTAGAGGGGGAGGAGGGAGAAAAAGGGAAAGATCAGCAATTATTGGAGCGAAAGTTGAAGATTGAAGGGGAAAAAAGGACAGAAATAGAAAAAACGACATAAAAGTAAAATAAAACCAAAGAGTATAGAAAAATAGAGCTTGGAACGATTTCATGAATCGGATTTGGGAGAAGTTGGGGAGAATGAATATTATGTCGGGTTTCCTTGCAGTCTGTGCCTGGCCAAACTATTTCATTATTTTGGAATTTGTATACCATGTGAATTAGAATGTTGCAAACAAATACTAATATATAAAAGATAAAATAAATATGATTTTAAATAATTAGTTCAACGCTCTTGATCAAATAAAGACGTGGAAATTTTATGGAAAAATATTGAAAATTATCAGGAATAGAGTCTTTTTTTGCAAAACTGAAAGAACAAAATGAGAAATACCTTAAAACGAAATTTCGGAGCATTGTGATCAATCTTGACTGAATTGTGTTTCGTAAGCAGTTTTGAATCCTGGAAATATTTCTTAGTATTCTGACGGATTTAAAAATCAATTTTTTGCGGAAATGATTATCTTACGCAAAGGTTTTTTTTGCATGGCATTGAATGCATGGATTTGCATCCATCTGGCTGAAGAAATCAAATTTTTTTGCTATTTTCTCCATATCATTTTTGAACTCAAAACCGTCTACAGATGCTTCATTTTCCTGCTTCTTTGAGTTTGAACATTCCAATATTTCCGGAGCAAATTAAGAATTAAGAAAAATTCGCCTTTTTCGATTTCTAATTGGGATTATGGTAACAATACATCAAAAGACATGATTGGTTCAAGGATCCAAAGCGTAAAAAAGCGCGTTTGCTACAGAAATTTTATCCTGGATTTGAACATCGTTGTTTATTTTGCAAAGTGCCAAAAAAAACTTTTGGATTTCGAACTGGAACATGGATCTTTTAGGCATTTATTTCATAATTTTTCAGCTATTATTTTTTAGAAATATTGATAACTTACGATTAAAATCCAAAAATTAGGCAGGCAACAAAGAATTAGGATTCTTCACTAAGTTTTGTCATTTTTCTAGGCTGATGGTGTTTCAATCACTGTAGAACGTTTATGTTCTTCAAATGCAAAAGTTTTAAAGACTGCAAAAAGATTTTTTTTACATTGAAGTAAACTTTCCCAAATTTGCAGTCATTACATTGACGATGATTCTAGCTTCTAGTGCTGGAAATGAATGTGCATAACACATCTACGGCTTGAAGGTGACATTTTTAATGTAGCAACTTCGATTTTAAGTCATGTTTTTGATTGTCATAATTTTTTTATGATTGCGACATATTTAAAAGATCGGACTTTTACGGGTGAGGCCCATTGCAGCCTGTGTAGGCCCCTAGTTTGGAACCATATTTTTATGGGAGGCAAGAATGTTTTTGTTATAGTGCGCGGCACATTGGGCATCAATCGATAGACCTGTTTGAGAGCTATCCGAAAGTATAATTCAGAATGATATATCTCAATTTTTTACCGAATTTCGAGAAGTTAAAATTCGGTTAGAATTCTCTAATTTTTATTATTTAAAAATACACACAAAAGCAAATTTTATATTCCTGATTCAGAGTTACACAATTTCAGTGATTTTTCTAATCTTTTCTTTCAATAATCAGGAAGAATATCCTTTCTCGAAATTTAGGTCTTCAGTCTAAAACGCCACTTCTCAGTTTTCTTTTATCTGCAATATCACGTTTTCAACTATAGGCTCAACTGGGGATTCATTCGACGACATTATAATGAAATTGCGCATTATTTATCATAGGCTTCATCGAACCACCGCCCTCGGGATTTGGAAACATTATTGACTAGGAAATGACCTCGTAGATTTTTTTCGACGTTGCGTGGTTTATATACTTCAAGGAAAGAAAAAAGTTTTTCTATTTGATACATGCTCCATCGGAAAAGCTTGAAGGAGCAGGAAAAGTGCAGAACTGAAAATCCTTGTGATTGAACTATAGGATGTAAAATTTACGAAAAACTTGATGAAGAGATGATCAACTTTTTGAAAACATAATTAATAGGGTTTCAACATAATATGCTATGTGGTAAGAGAGCTAAAATCACACGAGGATTGGCACTAGTAAATTAAGGATCATTTTCTTGATGTAAAAAAATCATGCCAGAAGTATGCAAAATCTGAGAACAGATGTGTAGCTCACGTCAACATATTTTTAGCATGTCATATATACTTTTCAAACATATATATTCAGGAATGAGCTGTTTGCAACAACAACCTGTTTTGCTTGAAATACTTGTAATAAATAACAGTGCAGAGTAAGTTCTATTTCATATATTTAAACATTTGACTATAGAAAACCAGTATCAATTTTTTGACTAAAAAATTCTATAGAAAAAGCTTTACCTAAAGAACTTTGACGAAAGAGCTAGTCATTTACAAGTCTTTTATAGTAGAAAAAATCGGACTGAAAGTTTATGTTGGAAGGTTCTTAGAATTTACCCATCGAATATTAGACAAAAAAATCTGCATGCAAATTGACAAGTGTGCAAATATTATGTAAAAATGTCACAGTAGCCATAATTGTGAAAATCTGCCAAGTAAATCAAATAAAGCTGATACGAGTTTCAGTCCAGATAACATCTATGAAAATTAGATTATTGCAAGAACAAAACATCGGACTCTGCTGTTTGTAGTGCCATTTTTTTGAAAAATAAAAGTGAGCTGGAAAACATCAAAAATGTCTAATTTTCAGCATTGATTACTGAATTCTGCTCGCTTATACATAAATTCATAGAAATTCTTTTTGAGAATTTCGTTGAGTCTCGTGAGACAACGACAGTTAATTATCTTTACGTCAAGAAACGAAGAATCTAAATTTGCATAGTCATCCTCGAAAATCAGTGAAAGAAACTTATGTAATTAGGCATGATTTTCTCAGCATCATAGTTTAGGATATTTTAAATACTCTCATTGAAGTACATGCACCTAATAATCGTAGGGGGCATAATAAATCAGTTCTTGAATCAACTTCGAATTGTTCTGACAGAAAAAAATTTGGAAAAAAACAAATATTAGATGAAAAATTAAAATTCTAATTTCTGTTAACCAACTAATAGCTAGCGAAATTTTCCGAATGAGATCTTTGAAAATTAGAACATTTAGACAAAAAGTTATCTGTAATAGAAGTGTGATGGAAAATATCAAAAATGTTCATGTTCAGCTTTGATTCCTAAATTTTATTTTATCATATATAAATTCACCTTGATTCTTTTTGGGAATTTCTTTTAAACTCATGGGACAAAATAGGCAATCTATCACGACTGTTAACTATCATCATGTCGAGCAAAGAAGAAGCTAAATTAGCATAATTATCTCCAAAATTGAAGAAAAAGAAAGATGTGAAATTATGCATGATTTTCGCAGTTGTACCAAAATTTAAGATATTTTGAATACTATCAGGGAAACATAGCCACCTATTTTTCACAGCAAGCAGTTCTTGGACAAACTATATATAAATAAAGTATATAAAGTTATATATAAAGTTGTTCTAATGAACAAAATTTTGGAAAAAAGGTTTTTTAAATTTACCAGTCGAATGTGCAAATGTGATGCCAAAATGCATTAGCAGCCATAGGCCTTATAAACTATCACTCTTTATTAGAGAATAAAATAAAAATCTGTTAACTGACTAAACATATCCGGATGACATCCAGGGAAATTGGATTATTGCAAGAACAAATAATCACATTGTGGTGTTGATAAGACTATTCTCTTGAAGAATTGAAGTGTATTGGAGAATATCAACACATCTAAAATATGCATGTTTAGCATGTTTTAGTATACATAATTTCACAGGAATTTTTTTGAGCATTTTTATGACTCATAGGAAAATCTACGCTTGCATACTTATCCTGGAAAGTCAGTGAAAGAAAATTGTGAAATTGAGCATGATTTTCACAGTATCATGATTTGAGAAGGATTTTCTGGATACTCTCAGGAAAGAATAGGCATCCAATTTTCACAGGGAGCAAAATTTAGCAGCTAATGAATCAATTTCGGACTTACCATTTTTCGAGAAAATTCTAAAAAACGTTACTACAGATAATCAGTGAAGAAAGGATTGAAAAAGTTTCATGTTCACATTGTCTCATGAGCAGCATGTGCCAAATATCTCTCTAGATGATTTTAAAATCAATTCTATGCCAAACCCAAACCCATAATCAGTCCCAAATTGTCATAAACTAACCTTAATATGTTTAGGTTTCAAATGCCTGACGAATTTCACTTCTTTTTTCGACGTCAATAAAGGCGCCAACGGTTCCACCACCGCCCCGACGGCAATATCTTTCTTTTGGAATTGTTTTTTGACCATATGACAAACTTTGATCACGAGGGATAAATTTTGAATCTCTGTTTCGCTTAAATTGTCGAAAAATAATTCTTCGTTGTAGACGGCGTTGCGGCTATTTTTCACTAAACGGCAACCGTTTTGTTTGTGCAATTTCCCCGGATCTAAATACATTTTGACGAAAGTGTTCAATTCCATTTCGGGTCTCAATTGACCGGCCAAATTTTCCGCCTTGTGCACGTTGATCCGCAGGCGTTTCCGAACCGGGAAATATTGACCCGTGAAATATAGGGTGCCCAAACCGTGGTCTTTATCGTCGCCGGCTGGGCGATATTCGTCGATGATACGTTTTTCGACGGGAGTTAGGGGAACGGCCGCGGCCGTCGGGTTAATGTTCAATTGATCCACAACTGCATCGCTTGAAAAACCCGAGTCATTTTGCAGGGAAGGCTTTTTCACAGATGCCAGGCTACCGTAAGACGAAATGCCCGTTTGATCTTCAGTGTCGCTCGACGATCCCGGAGATACACTTTTGTAGTCTTCGCTTTTGTCGTCCGATAGCGAACTGCAAGTACATGTAGTGGCGATGTATTGTTCCATGGATTGTTCGGACGTCCGTCTATGACACATTTTACCGGTGGCCGAAAATGTGAACAAGGGGCAATCGGATTGGTGCGATTCCTTCCTGACTGGGATTTTAGGTTCGTCGGTCGTCGCTTGACCATTGTTGGTCGATATCACGCTCGGAGCTTGAGGCAACTTTCGACCGGTGCCTCTTCGCCTCAAGGGTGCCATTTGACCCGGTAAGGCAAGAGCCCCGCTGACGCCACTTTCTAAGGCCACTTTACCGAAGGAAACTTCGCCCGTCATCTGCAACGAATTTGATCGCTGCCTCGTATCGGGATTTACGACCATTAAATAACTGGTTCGGGGTGTAGGTGCCACCAATGGAGGCTGTTCACTTGGCGTCAAGTCGCTGATCGAAGGTGGTGGTGATACGACAAATTCGATGGGATTTTGATCGGGCGTCAATGGTAATCGACGCCGGAACGCCGGACTCGAACTCCCGAGACGTACCGTACTCGAAGTGGCGCTTCGACTTTTCATCTTTTCCAAATTCATCTTCGACGCAGCATTGTCCATAGAAACTGCGGCGTTATCCATGCTATACCTCGCCACTCGTCTTCCACCACGACCACCGTTTGTGGTAAGTGGGAAAAAAACCTTTTCGTCTCCTCTTCTGGCTCCTTGGAATGTTTCGAGAAGATGATTATCATCGTCGTCATCCTCTTTGTTAACACTTGTGTTAAGATTTTTTACAATAGCCCTATTATAGCGCCTGTTTTGTTGTTCGTTGCGGTTGTCGTCGTGGGCGGTATCGGGGCTGGACGGCGTGGACAACGAACGAACCCTTATCTCCGGTACGCTCAATTGTTTATGATTTTGAGGCACGTTTTTCGTTCGCATCATAACTGTCGAATGTCGATAAAATGTACGCTTTTGATTACAAGTGGTCGTTCTGTTGGGTAGGGTTGTTTCGCCGAAGCTATTACTTCGATCCACTTGGCCTAGCGGAACACTAATTGAACAATCGGATCTATTCTGGAAATATGCTAATTGGCTCGGGCTCTTGTCAGCTTTATAATGACGCTGCTTAGTATTAGTAAGCTCGACGGCCGCCGGCTCTACGACAGCTGTTTCCAATGGCACATTGTCAATTATATTTTTATCGCGGGCGGAATGGTATCGATTTTCAAACGGTTCTCCAGCATTAATGAATTGATAAGGAATATAACTCGTCTGACCTGTATTATTGTACTGCCTGTTTTGTATCGTCGATGAGCTGTAATGGGCGGCGTTCTTCGAGGGTGATGATACGCTATAGCGGTAATAGTTACCATTGCCGTATAAATCCGGCCTGCCAGTAGGAGAATGTTCGTCGTAGAATGATTGGGTTGGTACATTCTTATCAAATGTTCTTTTTTGATTAATAAAGTTAGTCCTATTCTTTCTGGAGTATCTGTACGACGACGACGACGAAGAAGCATAAGCGCCGTCTTGGCTATACGTTACTGTTAAGAAAGGCCTCCTCGTCGATGGCGGAGCCGATTCTACGGACGATGATGGGAATGGAGAATAATTTTTGAAGTTTCCACAATTGCTGAAATCCGACTTGCTGTAATGAACGCGGATATGAGGGGCCATCATCAGCGAACTAGCATTTTTAGCTTCAACGTTAGCTAAAAGTCTCATCGAGCCATCAGCTACGACTAACCTATCCAATTGCTTTTCATTATTCATCTTGATAAATAAATTAGGTTCTCCAACGATGGTATGCTTTTTTGAGTGAAGAAAATCCTATCTCGGCTTGCGGACTTCATTTCGCTTCATTAAATATCGGAATTGAATCGCCGAATCTAAAAAAAGAGATCAAATTCAATATTGTATACATGATTGAATTGCGTATAAAAGTAAACGATCCGAGAATAAAATGGCTGTTGTAGAAATTTTGAATATAAATCTTTTGGTTTATGACCGTATCACTATGACAACAAAAATTTAGTCCCGAAGCGAAATTTTTTTACCAATGTCCGACAAACAAAACAAAATGACCTCTCGGTGATTAATTAGATATGATAAAAAATTATCCATAACGTATTTAGATAACGTAATCAAGGGAAATCGCTCAAATAAACATAAAGCTAGCAAACAATAGCGTAAAGATTAATCGCGGTTATTAAGGAATATTATAGCATGCAATAGAGATTACATGGTCGATTAAGTTCTACAGGCTCGGATTTGATATCTATAGGTTTTAGGACGTAGATGGATAAGATAGGGCATCATTTATCACGATTCTAGTTCTCTTTGTCGGAAAAAATTAATTTTCCAGAAGTGCCGCCACGTGTACAAGTGTGAAGGCTCTTTTGACGTTCGGCCAAAGAATATGTAGTCGGGCAAAGTTTTGCCATGGACACACAATGAGGTGAACCGTGGTGGTTTATTATGGTCTCTGCGTGAAGCACACTCGGGGGAAAAGAGGAACTATGTCATTAAAGTGATTAAATTTTAATGACGATCGACGGAATATGCTTTATCCACAATATGTGAAACCTGAAAATGCTAATGATAGTAATTTCGATTGATTACTCGTCTATTTTGAAAAATCGTCGATAACAATTAAGAAGGACAAAAATAGCAATTTCAGGTCCTTGTTCAGGTAAGTAGTTCTGCAAGAGGTTTGCAGTTTATCGACTCGGGGCTTAGTTGCATTATAAATATTTTTATTAAAGTTTTCAGATAAGCTTCGTACAATTCTGAAAATTTCTTCTTATTTGAGATTCACGGAAGAATTGTGCCCAGAAATGATCTGATTTTAACTAGCTTGAAAGAAACTTGTCTATCATGTTCACATAAATCCGAGTTATAGAAATGAAAATTAGAAACAAGTGAAAATGCTACTCAATACACTTATCTTGCTTTGATAAGTTGCTTCACATGCAGTGAAAAGTGTCAATCATAAATAATCCAATGTTGATCATTTAATTCTCAATGCAGGTATTTTAGGGTATGGACAATTGAGTGCGATCATCTCAAATTTCATGAATGCGTAGTGTTCATTTGAATTTCTCTATATTTTAGCTATACTCATGATAATCATAACTAATTAGTAACATGTGTTGAATTATAATGGTTTCTCTTGAAATGTATTCTATGGTAGAAAAGTAGGTTTTAGAATATATTATTAAGAGAGATTTGAAAATAAAAGTTAAAGGTTGGTTGCTCCCACTATAATTGTCTTAATTTGATGAGAGCAGCATACGTGTTGTAACGGTGCATCAGGCTGTTCATTATTCGGTCTGCCCTGCACACATCACCACCACCACTACAACCACAATTTCCAAAGAATCCAAAATGGCTTAGTAAAGGCAGTGGGTAGCATTACAGCCTTATATGCACAAGATCGAGGGTTCGAGCCCCTCATTGAGCGTTACTTTTCTGACACGCCAGCCATGTGGATTTAGGTATATGAATGACCATCCAGGGTCCTTCCTCCTCAAATGAAGGAGCGTGTTGTAGTGGTGTATCCGACTGTTTATCACACTTTCTGCCCCACACACACCAGCGCCACTACAACCAGAATTTGGGAACCATTTATTTGGCTCGGTTACTGCAGTGGCTAGGACGTTTTAGACAGAGCATCGAAGGTTTCTCACCGAATATTATTTTCCTGATGCATGGGTCACCTGGATTTGAACATAGGGCTAATCATCTACGAGTGTGTTTACCCCTCGGAGGGGGAAGTGTGCTGTAATATTGGATCTGGCTGTTTATCACACGGCATGCCCTGCACACAGCATCACCATCACCACAACGACAAATATGAACTCTCCACGTGGTTTGCTTCGCTCAGTGTGTAGCATGTCTGCTTAGTATGCAGAGGGCCCAAGGTTCGAACCCCTCACAGACATACATGCACAGCATAGAAATTCTGCGGGGGGTCAGCCAGGACAGGGGGTAGAATACAAATTTTTTTTTCATTCTTGATAATGAAAAGAAAGGTTTTAGAAAGTCTTCTAACATCCAAGCAGCATATTCTTCAACCTATATTAGTCAGATATGTGAAACTATTTGCTTAGACAGCACTTTTTAAAGTTTCCATGTTACTTTTTTGGAATCAAGTATGATTTGTTTAGAAAAATTGTCAAACTACAATGTCCATTTCCATTTTTATGACGACTTTTTTTCTCTCTTGCTCATTTTCCTTCGTCATCTTCTCAATCATTGCTGGCAAAGTTAAATCTGCTGGGGGTCAGCAAGAATCTGCTGGGAGTCAATAAAAATCTGCTGGGGGTCAAAACCCCCCAAATCCCCCCCCTCCCCACGTGCATGTATGCTCACAGAGCGTTACTTTTCTGACGCACCGGTCATATAGATTTGGGCATACGACATAAGCTTACTTTAGCATACAAAAATAAATTAAATCACACGAGTAGTTTGATTTTTATCAAAATTACTTTAAAGTTGAAAACAGGTTAAATTTAATATTTTCAGGATTTCTGCTTTCAATCATAGCACATAAAACTGAAAATTTATGAGCATAGACAACGAATATTAATGTAGAGAAAATAATTCTAATGAGTAAACAATTTGGATGGAATATCCAAAAAAAGAAAAATATACACATTCAAAACAAAACGACATATAAGCAGTAACACACAAACAAAAATAAGGCTAACAGACTGAATAATAAATGACACAATCATAAATTACTGTCGAAGGCAAAAAAACTAAAGAGTTGAATAACATGGAAAATTCTAAACAAATGAACACTAGAAAAATGAGGGGGTGAAAAATAAAAATTACAGTAAACCTGAATTCTGATCAGAAGTTTTCAAGCATCATTCTAGTTCAGGAAACAAAAAATTATGAGTTGAAACTTTGTCTGCATTTATATTTCATTGGATCGGAGTTATATTATTTTTTTAGCAAACTGACAGGAGTTCAATCCCAAACACTGATGAACTGCAGCATAGTTGCACTCAGCAATGGTATAAAGTACGTAGTTGAACTACAATTTAAGCTGCAGTTCAACTGGAGCTTAAGTCTCTTTGACGAAACCTGAAACCGAAACCTGGAATCAGACGAAACTTAATTATCCACTCAGTTCAACATATTTTAGTTTAGTCAAAAAATTTCGATGCATCCAACAAGTTATATGCGTACAGATTTAACTCTAATTTATATGCATGTGTACAATATAACATGAATGTTTACTAGTCAATCCAATAAAAAAGTCGATTTTATCTAGCTCTCCTTTGAAACTGGAATCATCCATTTCGATCCTCAAAAGATCTTTGATGATATCAATAGAATAATCATCCGCATTTAATTAAGAACGTAAACATCGTCTAAAAAACTGTTGTGGTGGTTCCATCGGAATTTTCATAACAACACACAATCACAATTTTCGAACCATCCACGTGGCTTGGTTGGATTCAGAAAATCAAGAGTTCGAACCCCTCACCGAGCTTTATTATTCTGATGTGCCAGCTACATGGATTTGGGCATACAACATTAGTGACTATACCAGGGGCACTTCGCCTACTGGGGGGGTGTTGTAGTAGTGCATCCAGCTGCTCATTATGCAGCTGGCATGCTGCATGCACGCCACTTTCACTACAACCACAATTTCCGAACCATCCATATGGTTCGGTTAGCACAGTGGGTGGAGGTTTTGGCTAGTAAGCAGAAGGTTAATCGTTGAAGCCCTCAGAGAGCATTATTTTTCTGGCATGCTGATTACGTGAATTTGTGCATACGACATTTGCAACTATCCGAGGCAAGGAACCTGCATGGGCCGGAGAAGTGTGGCCCGGCCCGGCCAAACCAATCCCTCGGCCCCTACCCCGCCCGGCGCATGAACGACCGGGGCAAAAGCCCGGCCCAGCTCATAAAAGCTCATCTTCCAAAACTTAAAATACTGCATGATTGAAAATAACAAAAATAGGAGAAACTCATAGAATCATAGCCAGTCAAAATTATTTCATAAACATATCAAATCATCAACTTTTTCCGGATTAATTCTTTGATGTGAATCTGTGACTTGTGTTGAAAATGCATGTGCAAGCGGAAGTTGACGCTGGAATTCATAAAATTTTCCATGCAACAATCACTATACGAAGAAATTTATTCGATTCCGTTCTCACCAATCCACAATATTATCAATTTCGAATTTTTCGACAGGAAGGGAATATTAGCATAGTTTTTTAGCAGTTGAATACTTTTTGAACATCTGAGCCTTCAGCAACAGTTTTACTAATGAGATCTGGAACAAACTGAAGTTTACTCAAGCTCTAGAATAGCATGGATAACTTTTTATATTCTGGCTACAATAAGCAATGCTGCTTTATGAAGGTTGATAATTTAACATTTTGATTGCAAAAAATTGGAAATTTTTTGAAGTGATTGCAATGATTGTAAACGCTGTACAGAAAGATAGCCACTATAACAGTCGACCATTGAATGAAAACATAATGGAACTGAAGGCAGTGATAGTGTTTTTGTTGCTCCAACAGAATTCGAAAAAGGAGACATGAAAGTGATTGTCTATTTTATTAAATTTTTATCATTAACATACAAATGATGCTGCAATTTTTTTAAATGATCTCAATGACAAACTGTAAATTTGAGAGGCTGGTTCATAACCATTTGAAGCATTATCATTGAAGACAGAAGAAGAAATAGTATGAAAAATTGCACCACATCTAAAACACAATGCATATTCCTTTTGGCACTTGAAAAATGCGCGGTTGAAAAATACACACAAGTAAAAAAAAATAATCAAAACAAGGTATTGAGTTACAGAATCAAAATTCTGGGTCTAAAACAAACAGCAAATAGAATAGCAAATTAAATTTCAATTTGAAAAAAATCAATGGAAATGTATACATATTTTATGTAGCTTAGAAGTCGGCCGAATCGACAAACACATTCTTGCCTTTGATACAAAAAGCAACAAATTCAGGAAAAAGATTGCACTAATTGAAATTCCAATTGGGAGCACCTGTTGAGTGTCTTATCATGGGCGTAATGCAGAGCAGATGACCAGAGCGAATCAAAATTTAAACAAGTAACACATATACAGTGTATCATGACCCTCTTCGAAGGGGGGTGTTGTAGTGATGCATCAGGCTGTGCATAATACAGCCTGCCTTGTTCACACCACTACCTCTACAACCACATCTCCAAAACCATCCACGGGGCTTTGTTGTGGAGCTCGTCTGCCTTGTATGCAAAAAATCAATGTTCGAACCCTACAGCAAGTATTATTTTTCTGACGCAATGGTTATCTGGATTTGGGCATACGAAGGGTAAGGATGATGTAGTAGTCCGTCGACTATCCATAATAGAAACATAAACAAATATAAAAAATGTGGAACATTAAAAATTAAAGTAAGATGTATTGGTGTAAGAAATTAGAAAACTCATTGCTCAATAGTTAATATTCGTAGTAGTTCAATCAATGAAAAATAAATCAATCATGTGCAGGCAAATTGCATCTAAGAAGCCTATACTCATTCGATATGGTGAAAACAGTGGAAACATATAAATTCAAAAATGGAACATCCCTACGAAGAAATTGGTTCGATTGAGGAAAGTCAGGAATCTGTAAAGATCAAAGATAATTTTTGTGATTTTTGGTTTTTTATGAATTGTTTTGTCAGCTATGCACTAATGTATTTTTAATGCATTCTTAATTGAATCTTTGTATGAAACTCATTTCTGTATATTCACTTGTTCTTTCCGCTTTACTGGATTATTGTCAAGCTTATTGTATTGATATTTATATTAACTTGTAAAATAAAGTAAACATATCTTTGTGTTGTTTACTGTCGAATCTTGAACCAGTGGGTGGAAAAATGGTCTATAATCTACAGTATTCTGAACACAGATGAAATGGCGTTGCAAGATTTCTCCATCAGACATTGACTTACAATTTCTCAACCAGTAATCAGAAGTAACTTCAACGTACGGACTGATGTAATTTTGAGAAAATTTATAAGCAATAGCTACAGTCCATTTATTTCCAAACGTGTCTTAGATAGGATGCAACATAATCCGGCGAAATTTGACAGCAGATAATAAATCCCAAATCTTTTTCTCAAGTTGTTATTCTAAACTGCTATGTTCAAGCAGAAAAAAATGTATCTATCTACGCATGTTGTTTATTATTTGCAATAACAACGTTGTCCCCTCCGAGATTCTTTCGGAAAAATGAATCATGGAAGTCATGAATTTACATCTCCTTGAGGTCCTAGACTTTTTATTAATCAAAGGTAAAATACATTGGAAGAGAGACGAGTTTAATATTTCGCAGATTACAAAAAAATTGAGACCATAAACAAAACAAATCGTCAATACGATACCAGGAAGTAAGAGTTGACAAATAATGCGATGGCAAATCTTTTCCTAATGACCGCAGTTTAGATAAACTGAATTGAGCTGCTATGTATGCAAATTTTTCTCTTTTTTTGACCCACTCTGCAAAGAGATATCATAAAGAAAAAATGTGCTATTGGACCCTTGAGCGAAATCATTTTTCGGTCGGGCTTTTAACCGAATCTAATATGTCCCATTGAAAGAAGACTAGGAAAAAAATGCGGATTTGTTCATTGAACAGAGTATTTTTCCTGACAGGAAAGACAAGCATTAGTTAAATTTGTAATGCTGAACTTGAACTTTTTTCAACCCAATCTGTTAATTTCATAAGAAATGATGCCAAAAAATCGCAAGTGGAGGGTTGGAAGACAGACGACACCCAGAAACTATCTGACTTCTCACTATTAATGATTTTTTTGAGGCGAGCAGGATAAATTTATTCAAAAACGCAGCAAAAACGGTATTATTGATAGTTGTCGTTTAGATCTATTCAAGGAATCGAATTCTGACGAAGTTAGAGACGCATAAAGTTTGCTTACGACTGATTTAATATTCTCCAAAGTTTCATTGCTGCTTCTGAATGGTTACCGGATTCGGAAACATGGAATGAAGTTTAGAGGCCTATCTAATGTATAAAAATACATCAAGCTTTGTTAGACTCATCCCGTTGGTCTAGCATAAAGATTTTTTAGGATTTGGATTTTCCTATTCGTTTGTTCGACTTTTTGCTCAATACATGACTTGAAGCTGTAGCTATACATGTTCTTGTTGGAAGGATTGCAGGAGGTCCTGACACCATGTAGAACCTGCATGAAACTGGGCAGAATCCTGGCTGAGGACCCAGAATTTTGATTTTTGGATTTTTATGCGATGAGTTTTAGGAGGAAATTTTTACCCGAATAAATGCTGCAAACAAATAAATATATTTAGCATAAAATAAATATGATCTTGAAACAGTTCAGTGCTCTTCAAAGACTTGATCCTAAAAAATTTCATTAAAAAATGTTGAAAATTATCAGAAAAAAAGCTGTACATTTTTCGTTGAATCTGAAGTAGCAGGCTGATGAAAAAAGATGTTTTGAAGTATTCTGATCAATTTTGATTGAGATCCGGACATTTTTGAACAAAACTGGGTCTGATTCTCAAACATAAACCGCTGCAGTTAGAGGGCATCTGTCGAAACACTTCAACACCCAGAATTCTTCACAAAAAGTTTATTTTCCTGTATTCCACACTTGAGAGGATTACGGAGAAATCGAGAGATGCTGTAATTTTGGAGAGTTTGCACTGCTTTGCACCACGAACCCCCTTGAATTGTTTCAAAAAAAATATTCTTGAATATTGATGCCATATCAAGAAGAGAAAAACATAAAGCAATATAGGGCATGGTTTCCGTACAAAGTCAACTTGGTGGTGGAGTTTTGGAGTAAAAGTTTTATACTTCACACTAGAGATATTTACATATACTGGAGGTGTTGTGAATGACATATTCCTTCTGAGTTTTGAGTATTTTGCATACATATATTCTCTAGGCAAAGCTACAAATGATGCCTCGGGAAATTTTGGCTTCCTGTAATAGCATTTATAGTGTTGTGTTTCCTAGATTTCCTCCTAGACTCCCAGGATTAAAATCGATGACAGTCGGCTATCATCGCTGACTGTCAGTGATCGTCGTCGACCGTCGCCAAAAAAATCCAAGGATTTTTTACTTCTGAATTGGGGCAAAAATCGTCAAAGTCGCCAATAAAATCCTAGGAATTGACGACAGTTGGCGACTGTCAGCGACAATCCTATAGAATTAGTTATTGTCGGCATTAAAAATCAGGATTTTTCACTTCTGAATATTGGCGAAATCGGAAACAGTAGTCAATAAAATTTTCATGGAATCAGTGACTATCCTGTAAGGTCGACGACTGTAAGCGACAAAAATCATAGATTTTTTTCATTTCTGGATCGAGCTTAAGCCTAAGGCTAAGAAAGGAAAAATTAAACTGTGAAATTATAAGGAATTTTTATATTTGCCTTTGATAATTGTTTGATGTAACAGTATATTGCTGGTGTTGCAGACGGAGGAGTGGAAGCTGGATTGGGCAAATGCTGCAGATAGTGTCACGAGTATTCGGCTATCTGCATCTTCAATGGCCAGTGACTTTCCGTGTATCTATGTCTAGGTCTAGACACAACAGAAAAACATGTCTAGCACAACAGAAAAAATGCTCCTTGAGGGACTCGAACTCTTGAACTTCATTTTACAAGGCAGGCTTCCACTTCCACTTCCAACTGGGTTAATGAAGACATATGCAGAGCGCATGTGTTGCTGACTTTGTAGGAGAAACTTTTGTAATGTAATTTCCCCGATTTACGCATTTTTTACCAATTTTTTCAACGGTGAATGTCATCAGCAAGGTTGAACCAGATTGGCAACAGCGTACTTTTTACTGTAGTTACAATCATTAGATAAATAGTGCAAACACCTATATTATTCAGTTGTTGTTTTATTCTCACATGAGTAAACGTACCTTTGGGCCATCCTATAAAGCAGGGAGCTCACGTAAGTATTTTTGTGTTTGTGATATGCCCAAATCCACGTGGCGGGCGCGTCAGAAAAATAATGCTCAGTGAGTGGCTTTAACCCTCGACCTTCTGCATTCGAGGTAGACGCGCTACCAACTACGCCAAAGGAGCCACGTGGATGGTTCAGAAATTGTGGTTATAATGGTGGTGGTAAGTGCAGGGCATTCCGGGTGATAAATAGCCAAGCGCACCACTGCAACAACCCTTCCCTTCAAGGACGAAGGGCCCCTGGTATGGTCACCAATGTCGTATGTCCAAATCCACATCGCTCGCACGTCAGAAAAATAGCGCTCAGTGGGGAGCTCGAACCCTCGACCTTCTGCATACAAGGCAGACGCACTACCAACTGTGCCAACTGAGCCACATGGATGGTTCAGAAATTGTGGTTGTAGTGGTGGTGGTGGTGGTGAGTGCAGGGCATGCCACGTAATAAACAACCAAATGCACCACTACAACGTGTTGGATAAACTAGAAAATTCCCCTCCTTTCGTAATGTACTGATTTGGATTGAAAAACCAAATGCTTAGCAATTTGGATTTTTTTACTCTTGGTTCAACAATTCAATTCAATTCAATAATTGTCCAATGTTAGAGGCTAGCATTCTAACTTAAAGAGACTTCAGTTGAAACTCTATTCATTAAGGTCGTCCCTGGCTATCACTCCTCTGCCGACTTTTTCATCTCCATCCAACCCACTGACAGCCCTCATTTATTTCAAATACAATATTGGTGACCATACTAGAGGTCCCCCTGCTCTCCAAGTGGAAAGAATGTTACATAGTGACATAAAACATTCCATCGATAGGATTGATGTTCCATCCAATCCACAGGTTCTGAGATCAGTCGTTTTTGTTAAGCCCCGGTCGGTATGGACACACCTATCCTGACATTGGCCAGTAGTGGACAGATTCAATGTCACCCTGGAAGCGCTTCAAAAGTGATGATCATATCAGGGACCCCTTGTTGCTCGAAATCGGGACATGCTATATGTTAACATATTTCACCCATGGGATTGACGTTCCATTCAATCCACTGATTCTGATCTTGGCAATTTTTGTTGAGTTTTGGTTGGGATAGTCACAATTACCCCGACACGAGCCAGTGTTGGGACAGCTCTGGCACCACCCATAAAGCACTTCAACAGAACAAAACCCCCCTAAGCACTTAAGGTTGGTTGGTCCTTCAGGAGGACTGCCATACTATACGGAATATTTCTGATGAAAGTATTTCCAACCACATTACAGTATTTAACCGTGCATTAGCAAATGTCCTCCTTAGTAACGTTTGCTAATCAGCAATGTTTTTTGATAATTATTTTTTTATTTCATTTTTGCTCTAAAGATGGACTGATTAGATTGATGACAACTATACCATCAGACGCATTTTGACGATTTCTCATAAGTAATGGATTTTGGACATACTATTTGTCTAAATGTACATTCTGTTCCACCATCACAATTAATTTTGTGAGATATGTTCTGAACTAGGTGGATTGTCGATCGTTATGATTGCATAGGAAACATGATGTTAGAGACTGATTCATAGAATAGTACTGAAAATTTGGAAGTTTTTGCATTGAATGCTTGCTAGGTTGTTAATCCTATAGAATTTGATTCATCATCACAATGTGGAGGGACATCACTAGATCTATTAACTGAAAATTTTCCCGTCAGGTGTCCTATTAAATGTAGGCACGGGCATGGTTTTGTCCAAAAGATGGATAATTAGGGAGTTTTGGACAACACTGTAAGTTTGCTCCTGATTTTTTTAGAACTTCGAAACTTTTTTTAAAGATTCTTCTCCCTAAGAGGCGGTTGTGAACTCGAGCTATAATGTACTGACATGTTGTGAGATATACCTGAATAATTCATGTAAGACCATACCCCATATTTTGGAACTTTTTGGAATGAGAAATTCAGTTTGCGATGTCTGGCATCAGTCACAAAGCGGACAGCGACTTTATGCTAGCAGCCTACCCATTCTCTGCTCCTACTCGTATGCTTTCAGTTTCCATCTGCAGCATGCAGTCTCTAATGATTTATAACTATTTTTGATGTAACATCCGGACTTGTCAGTTTTTTTGAATTGATGAGGTAAAAAAATGTTGATGTCCTGAAATATACCCGAATGCAAGGCAGTAAACTGAAGGTGGTTGAAACTCTTGGTGATATCAGTCAATTTTCCTGCAGTGCCACAGAAAATCTAAAATGTTCGTCTAGTGAGCTGTGTGGACGGAATTAAGCATAGCTATTTGTCCTTAGTATTTTTTGGAAGTTTCACGCAAAAGGGAGAATGCTTTCATTTTCTCAGACGCTAGGTCAAGTATATTGATCGATTTCTGGTCATTAATCGGTTTTTAAAGGATATTTACACTTATATTCATGTCAGTTGTACATTGAGACTTGCGTGCTTTACACCATTCATTCCACTTAAAAAACTGCATCAGTGGTCAGGGCGTCAATACCCACCGGGGTTTCTAAGCTACCAAGATCTCTACAGCCATTAAATTGTCAGTTGATACTGCTACTTCAGTCACTCACGCAGGGAAAAATCAATGATTCAAAAATTTCTACACAAATAACAAATAGTGTTTCAGTGATGATCCAAAATATGAAAACATTAATTATATTAATGAAATATATGCGAATTTAGCGAAGATTCCAAAAATTGACAAATATGACGCAGCAGGAGTGGAGCTGCGTTTCTAGTTCGCTTTTCTAGGAAGTTTTCCGTCCTCGTGGACTAGGTCACCCACTTACCATTACAGTAAACCGAAGCCGGACTGTTCATCCCACATGGGACCAATTCATGGTTCTGCTTCACTTCATGCCAGCATGAATGGGAACGGTTGAATCAGCATGAGCGGGGGCTGTTTGAACTTCATGTCCCACCCACAGTAAGCAAGTTGAACGTGAAATGGCAGTTCATCATCGGGCTCTATGATTTTATTTTTAAGAAAATGACATCATCAGAGACTTCGAAGGTGCATTTTCGAGGATTCAATTCGCCAAAAGCGGTTTTGATCCCACACACTACCTGTGTGTATTTCAAGGTGCAATTTAAAAACCACGTCTTAGAACTACAGGTACTGCGGTCGGATACCAATTTTTTTCTATTATTTTGTAGTCACCACAAATTTAAAACATTTTCAGTCAGGTAATGTCTTGGTTGCAAGAAACTTTGCTCATATTTGAACAACTGGCCATCAAAACTATGATCAAAAAGCTGTAATCACTTGAGTCTTGAACCGTACATTACCCGTCTAATCGATAGATTGGGTTAGATCGGGTTAGACAACTTTTACAGGTCAGATGATTCTGTCACTTCACCTTTCAGCTATTTGTGCGATTTACGGAACATTGAAACAGGAACTAACACCTAACACAGGATCGTCGTTAAATACATACACAATTGATACGAATGAGCTACAAAACACAGATTCACTAAATGTGCTCTTTATTTAATTATT
The DNA here is from genome assembly GCA_963922205.1 of Romanomermis culicivorax. NCBI lineage: Eukaryota > Metazoa > Nematoda > Enoplea > Mermithida > Mermithidae > Romanomermis > Romanomermis culicivorax. The sequence continues at coordinate 1,114,885 of CAWUHX010000014.1, read as the reverse complement.
TTACTCGATGAAAAGGTTACATAATATAAATCTAATGAACTGATAATTGGACAACGTTGAAAAAAATTACCAAAAATGTCAAGAACGTGCATGAGAAAATATGCAAAATTAAAAATTATGGACCGTTACGTGACATTATATTGCCGGATACAAGGAACATCAGCGGCTTTTGCTTGAATGACGAATAGTTCTAGAAACATCTAAATTTTTTCAACATGCTTCTGGAAAGGCCACTGCTGAACAGGCTTATAACCAAATGAGTGATTTATATAAGCATTATCATTTCAGGCACACTGCTTTATACATAAAATGAAGGAAAAACACATCAGATGAATGAACTCTTTCGCGTCATTTATACATGTAAAAAATCTAGAGAACCAAACAATACCAAAGAAATTACACATTGATGCTAAAATGGCGTTCATTTGACAAAAAAAGTGACGTCAACCAGGACGATGTTTTCTTTGCAGATTTGCATAGCACATCGGAAAGGCAATTAGGCTTTGAAGGGTAATTTGTTTTTAAAGTAATTTAGGGAGTAATTGGGCGAAAAACTGCGTAACAACTTACAACATAAGGGAAGTTGTGCAAAATTGTGATGCCTCGAAAACAATAATACTTTGCTAATGTAGTCATGACAACGTTTATTGCAGACCGACGAATGATGTAATTTTGACACAATACATGATGTACACGATCATCCAATTAATCATCATCCAATCCTTGAATTAGAGGAGAACATAATGTCACGAAAAAGTAACCGATTTTTGAATATAACAGACATCATAAAACCCGACCAGGTCGTGCTCCCACGCCGCTAACACGTTGTAACATATAGTCTGTTTTTTTCAAATGATGTTCTTCCAGAAAGAGTTGAAAGCAAGTACTACGTGTAAATGATGCCATTTCTTGAATAGCTATAGATGGAAAATTTTTCCATGACAGTGACAGCTTGGCGAAACTACACACTTATGACAACCAAATCAGATAAAAATATTGACCGTTATCTTTTGAGTTCAAACAGGAGGTGACAGTATATGGATTAAATGCAGTCCATATCCTATCATCTTCAGACAAGAAAGAAAATAATCCTGATTTATGAGAGAAAAGCTTCGTTTTTCTTGTTCTAAGGAGGAGCAAAAAGTCTGATCATTTAAAACTTTATTTTTCTATATTTAATGAATCATTATTCACTTAAGTTCAAGAGACCTTAAGTTCATGAAACTTGTGGTATAAATTTTTCTCATATATCATTAATGTAAATCAAGTTGCATGAAGGACAGGATCACAGTCATTTTCATTCTTCTATTTAAAGTAATACACATTCTTAAGTATTATTCAGCTTTCATTGCCCATGCTACTCAAGACTTGCCTCGGAAGTCCATCAATTTTGTTGCTATGGTACACTGAGCAAAATAAAACGAAATTTGAATAATAATCTTTAAATTTAAATTTAATGTACAAATTGAACGAATTAAATCCCCAATTAAACTCGGGCTTATCAGTTCTTGATAATTAACATTTTTTGCGTTGCTTCACATTCATGTTATTTACAGAAAATTAGTTCAACAATTGATGCTGATCACTTTACATGAATTAATTTAACATTCTTTTTCATGGTTTGTTTTGTCATTTCGCCCAAGGAATGAATTTTCTGCTTTTCTATACTAAAATTGCTAAAATGTAGCCGGTTAATTACATCTTTGATAATCAATAAGCTGTGTTTAAATGAACAAATCAGTCTGACATCATATTAAATCAGTAATCCTGCTTAAAACGACCAAATAGACATTTAAATCAAACAAATAACCCTCTAAGAAGCATCGCACCACCATAAATTCGAAATAGAATGTTGCACATAGTGATAATGCAGTAATTGTTACTGAGTTGCTTAGCGTGCATCCATGCCATGAAAGTAAGTTCATTGTGGAAAAACTAATTAGTTTGTTACAGTTATCCATGAAAAATTTTCTTTGTCATTTAGCAGCACACAGAACAGCTGAAATTTCCTCACACAACCTCATTAAAAATTCCAAATTCCTTGAGTAACACTCGGGTATAGTCGCAGTTCTGTTCAAATCAACAGTAGATAAGCATGATGTTTTTTTTTAATAATTGGCCTCTATTCGAGAAGAAGTTTAGCTTTTTTTCTACAATAAGTTTTCACTGAGTAAAAACTGCGTAGCAAGTTGAACATAAATTTATGGTTTTCCTAGCATCTATCATTTTGAATTAAATAGGCTATAATAGATCGAGTATAGATGCAGTAAGTATAGTGCCATTAGCAATCAACCAACTACATCTCAAATATAACAAGTACAACAGAGTAGCAGACAGACCATAGATGAGCTTTGCTGATTGATGTTGAATTCAGTCCACAATTGCGGATATTTTGTTCTGATCTGAATAAGGACTAGGCCATGTTAGGGGTTCCATTTCTATACAATTTCAAAAAACACAAATCCTTTGTGTGAATTATACATGAAAAGATATTTCCTGAAAAACTTTAAGGAAACTTCTCATGATGCAACAAGTAGCAGATATATTATGAGACGTTCTTTACTTTATTGTACCTGTCTAAAAATCCAACGGCAGGCCATAGTGGTGCCAAGTCGAAATTTTTGGCTCTGCCTACTTACCATATTTAAATCTCGCTCGATTCGGGAATACTAATTCGGTATTGTTACCTAAATGCAGTTCAAGCCAAAAAGCCAAGACCTTATTTGTAAGGTGGACATTTTGCATGGCATCCTATTTCTTTATCAGTCGTGCATTCGAAAAATGTTTGGGTTTTTCGGATACTTGTGTTTGATTGTTTATGAAGCTGCTAAATGCATCAAAAGCAGCTGTAGGGAATTCTTTGTCTCACATTCTTGGACATGTTTCAATCAGATTTGGAGGCGTTCTCAGAAAATTGGAATAAGAAACAGTGTGTCCCAACTGTGGCTAACGCATTGCATCATCAGAGTTCAGTTTTGGCCAGATCATTTTTTCACATGAAATTCATCTAGTTGCGTGTTTGTAACTGCACGGACAATGTCAGATCATGATAACGTGTTCACAACTGGATTTAGATTCAGATTCATACTAGACTTTATTCAGATTGAAATATATGATTTGATGAAAGAAGTGGATATGGTGGCTCAAAATTCAGATGTACTTCGTGAAATTTGATTCTCCGAAAATTGATCAATTTTGAATTGAGTTATTCAATCTTTACTCAACCAATTATATGTTTATTGTTGTCGGTAGAAAAATGAGACACCCTATTGCACGACTGTTGTAATTAGATCGATAAAATTTTACCAATTATCCGACTCACAACTTTTCCTTTTATTCGTACAATCGGAACGTTTTCGATTTTTCTGCGGCTGGTTACTGGCATCTTTAGTGACACGATACAGCATTTTAGTATCAATTTTCAGAATGTGCAGTTCCCTGCAGCTCCCAAAACGGTACACAAATCTGATTGAAATTTTAAAACAATGTGTTGGACATTAATGGCTACATAAACGAAGAACAAATTCAGCAGCGTCCTTTGAGACATTACCCGAGATTGAATTTTTTTTCATTCCGATTATAGAGTTTGGTCTTCTGCATGAAAAGCATTTTTAGCTACAGAGTCGCGTCTTTTCTGAGCTGTGATATTTAGAAACAGGTATATAGACTGAAAACAATCGAAAAATGTACGAAATTCCAAACTTTGGAATACTGTACATGTGCGAATGGACTGTTATGCGGAATGAATGCCACGCAACTGGTTGTACAAAACTATTCAAAATATCTCATCTTGAGATATTAATTTTTAATTCATCATAGATCAATGGAACAGAAGGTCGAAAGTTCTAGGCAGTAGGAAATATGTTCTTGATTTTGAAAAATCCACGGCAGAGTGATACAAAAGTCTATTTTGCCTTGGAGACAACTTTCCATTTGACAGTTGCAGAATGAAGGGGACAGAGGAGGGTATACCTCCTGATGGGACTTTTATGCAACCTGGCGCAAAAAAGGTAAGGTATTAGTAAAAATTGGTGAAACAAAAAGAAAAGCAAATTTGCAAAAATTATTCATGAAAAAATAAATATAGCTTACCTCCATGGTTTTTAGTACCTCAAAAACAATGCCATCATAAAGGGAAAAAGGTGTGGAACATCAAACTGTTGACAAAATTAATGAAATAAGAACGAATGTGGTCAACTCATGACAGCAATCATTTTTATTCTCATGTAAGTTTGGGGAGTATAGACGAATTCAGACAATGTTCGATCCGATCAAAATAGAGTGAGTAAGTACACATATCACACACGTCCAAGTCACATCAACTTTTGGTGACATATGAGAAATATAACTCTATAAAAAATCTATGCTGTTCGGAACTAATTTATTGCTTGACTAAGGAATAATACGATAAAAGGTACTTAATGAAGGTTATGTACAATTGACGACAGCACTCAAGTGGCTGGGGCTAAAGTTTCAGCAATAAATTTCGTGGGATAGAAATGGCATTAAAAACCTACACACATTAGCAATAGAAATGATTTATAATGGAAAAGTGATGTAATAACAAATTTGAGAATAAAGTCCCGGGAGGCAGTCGACCAAGCTTTACGAAACAGACACCCTGCGGACAATGTTAAGAACGTGCTGTTGAAATGGATTTGAAAAATAATACCGCAAACAGGCTAAAAGATCTGATAAAATTATAATATCCACAATCACAAATGATCATTTTCTTTGTTCAAGATGATTGTAGCCATTTGGACTACAACTTGAGAAAAGGGTTTGTGTCATATGTTAGAGGTGTGAACCTTGAGAGATTCGTACCAGAATTCGGGCCCACTGGCTATGCTGCATTATGCTCACATGGCGTTGGCTAGCATACATGCAGATTGGGGGTGGTCGGGGGGGGGGGTCTACCCCCAGCAGAGATTCTTGCTGACCTCCAACAGATTTAACTTTTCCAGCAATGATTGAGGCGATGACAAAAGAAAATGAGCAAGAGAGAAGAGAGTCGTCATACAAATTGGAATGATGATACAGTTTGATGATTTTTCTAAACAAATCATACTTGATTCCGAAAAAGTAACATACAAAGTTTAGAAAGTACTGTCTAAGCAAATAATTTCACATATCTGACAACATAGGTTGAAGAATACTGCTTGGATGTGAGAAGGCTTTCTGACACCTTTCTTTTCATTATCAAGAACGGAAGAAAATTGTATTCCATCCCCTGTCTCGACTGACCCCCAGCAGAATTTCTATGCTGTGCATGTTTGTTGGCTAGCTTGGAACACTGTCAACACGGAAATTGCTGTGCTCCTAATGATCGACTGAAAATGAACTGCAACGTCGGTTGCTGACGTCAATTTTCAGCTGTAAACAAAACTTTATTTGAGCATCGAAACGACAAAATATAACAAACAACCAAAATAGTCTCACAACGCAACACAAAAGATGCAGCGGCCGATTTACAGGCAGCAAACAAAGTTGAGCCCTTGATTTTCCAGGGAGGGAAAACGAATAGATGGCAAAAACATGTAAAAGTGATCAAATACAGGTGCCTTATTATTTTTCATGGAAAAAGATGTAGAACACTTTAATTCACTTCTATTGCAAGAAAGAAGAAAAAAGAAAAATATATAACACAGAACGAAAAAAAAACATTACACACAAGAGATTTTGATGAATGGATTAAAGGTTACCAGTCACGGCTTCAGGCAACGGCACTACTGATTTATATTTCATTGAGCTACCAATGTTTTTGCATTTGCATTTGTGGAATTTATAAGTTAGCCTGACCAACCCACCAGAAGATCGAAAAATCGTCCTAGTCTGCTCATCTTTAATGACAAATGGTCCACTCTGAACTTGCTAACTGTTTGGCAAAGCTTTTGTTCATTGAGTAATAACTTGTGTAAATAGATAAATGACTTGGGGTGCTAGATCATAGCTGGAAACGCCACTGCCTGATGGTCAGAAAGTGCTCCTGTGGGTCAGCCTCATTTGTTGTGTGAATGGCGCTTATTTTCAAATTTTTCAGTCTACTGGTTGTCATTGGCAGTTATAAGAATGAAGGAAATGACCTGTCGACAAAAGTTATGATGTACATCACTGTGGTTTTTTGATGAAGTTGAACAATGACTGAATTTGAGTAATAATTTATTCATGACAAGTGACCAGAATAATATATAGCGGTCAGTCGACTTCGCCAATAAAAGTAGCTTAGGAAATTCCGCATCGCCACCATTATTTTTAATATTTTAAATCATGAAACCTCCGATTTCGTGATTCAGAATATTCGATTGTGATTTTATTTTCGAATTGTTTTTAGCGTTTTTAAAAAGCGTACATGCCCCGGCTCAACACGAGTGAGTCCTTTTTGTTAAGGCAACGAATCCATTGGACTTTCGCCTGCTTCTTCTCTATTTTTGGTGATCTCTAGATATAACTGGTTACCTCACCAATTATCCTCAAAACTCATCCCTCAGCACAATCTTGAAATATATCAAAATCAAGGCCACCGGATGGCGAAAGACACAGAAAAAGAACAAACAGACCAAACACATATTTTCCATCTAACATCAGCTTGCAAAATATGGTCGATGCGGGGAGGTTTCACTCAGACTTACATTTAAAATTACAGAATACTTTTTAACTCTAGTCAGTAATTTTTTCCTTTATTATACGGAGTCTTGATGATCATTCTTGGTAACCATTTCAAGATTACCAACTTTGATTTTCGTTTAAGTTTTCCAAAACTGCACGCACTGCATCGACCAATTCAAAACCAATGGAATATAGTCAGATAACAGTGAAAGACATGAAAAAATGGACAAACTGAATGTTCCCAAAAGGAACCTGAAATTATCGATTATGACCTTTTATCTCGAATGCTCCTATACCTTAAACGTTCCATTACTTTGAATAATGTATAGAAGAGAAAAGAACCCCCATTACTACACACGAATCATGTACTGGAAAGTAGCAGAAGCAGATCTTCAAAAACTGTTGGACCTCGATATGAAAGCAACTACTGAGGAAACAATAGAATACCTCGCTGTTACTCACAATACATTTAAAAATCAACAGAAGGAGATGAACATGGGTTGTGTATGTTAACGTCATTCAGAAGTGACAATGGAATAGCAAAGGCTCTAAACCAGCATGAGTGTCAAAGTCCGATCCACATCCATGTGTGTAGTGGTCGATCCAATTATGTCAACTTTGAGCTTCTTCCTACAGAGACCAGCTTGATTGCATACGAAATGCCTTGATTCAAAAGCAGTCGGCGTTTGTTGACTGCAAACGAGTACTCCTGCTCCATGATCGTACTTATCAATTTACTAATGTTAATGTTCAAACAAAAATCTACGAAATAAGAGCTGTTATCTCATCTACCATAGTCATCAAACATTGCCCTATCAGATAACATTTGTTCTGTCATTGCAGAATATCCTCATTTATGTAGAATTTGAAAAGTATGATCAGGTCGAAATGTTTATCCGGAACTTTTTTGATTAAAAGCCCCAAGTTTTTCATTATGAAGGCATTGCCGAGCTATCTACCAAACGGCAAAGATTGATTGATAGTAATGGTGCATATCTTTATGATTAATCATGCTCCAAGCAAATGTAATAAAACTTTTAATATGCAGTCAAGTTTTCGACAGTACTCTCTCGCCATAGGTATTATACATGCACATAGGGGGCGGAGTGAACCTTCCTTAAGGAAGGGTACTCCTTCGCTGTCCCCTTTGTTCAGCAACTAACAATTGGAATGTAGTACCCTACAGTGTCTCCTTGGGAAAAGAGACGTCAATGCGACAATGCCCGGGATTTTTTAAAATCAATAACATCTTTCAACTGTAAGGTACTTTTATGAATGAAATTTAATGGGGATAAACCCTCCTACCTGAATCCTCACCTTGGACTAAAAAATCGTCAAACACCTTGTGAACCTTTTGAATACAGGTTTTCTGACGATTTTCATGAATATTTTCTATTAAATACATGCTTGTGGAGCTCACATTTTGTTTTTCGCTCACTCACCCTCTTGATGAAAAATCAGAGAAACCCTTTGCGTAGAAAATTCTTGCGGTTGATGGATTTATGTATCATTTTTGCACCTAATTATGTATGGCTGAATTTATACATTGAGAGGGAAATCTTTATTCGTATATCACAAGAAAAATTCAGCACATCGAAACGTCTCTAATCTAGCAGAATGAATGAAAAATGTACGAAAAAAGTTGGAGCCTGTAGATAAGTGATCAAAAAATCATACTAACGACAAAACGTTTCACAAGACTATGAAGAGTTGTCAAATTATGCGTTTTTATGGTCCTGAAAAATAACCTAAGCCAGTCTTTACTACAAAAAATTGGATGTGATATACTGTGCAGCTGCCTTCAATTGAATGTACCTCAAGTTGTTTCAGTTTTGTTTTGACTATTTTTTCTTATTTTAAGAAAATTTCACAAAACTTCCTGATCCACAGTTTCCACGGCATTCAGCATCTTTCATAATGTTGATCTGGATGAAAAGTGCTTGGAATGTTGCAGTGGATAAAGTTTCAATCTTGACACCACCATCTCTGATTTTTGTACAATGTGAGATATAAGCACCGATAAAGTTAAAAATTTGACCATACTGCATTTTTTTCTGAAAATGATCTGCGTTATTCAGTTGCTATTGCATTAGAATGATTCTTTTAGGACAAATTTTAGGAAGTGCTTACTGATAATTTTTTGACAACCTTTTCTCAGAAGGTTCAAATAATCAGAAAATTCATAGCTAAACCAAGTTTTCAATTGATGCCATTAGGATTGTAACTGTCAATTCAACTATTACAATGAACAGACCACGAAACATGGGAAAAACCTGTACGCTAGATTCATCTGAATATGCATGATCCATTACGCACTTAACAGGATAACTTTGCTCGTAAATTTTTTTCGTGAGATTCTCACGTCACATTCTCTAGAATGCTTTTCTAATGCATTTTCGTACACAATAAAAGTATACAATGTAACAGGATGTTAGAACGAAAGTTTGCCTTGCTTTTACTATGCTTCCTTGCACATTGGCGCAACACTGGCGCAGTAGACTGGAAAAATGAATCAATGGCCAAGAAGTGCGATTTCTATAGCAGAGATGTGGGTAATGTCAAGAGCAAGGCCGAATCTTGCTACAACATTTGCGCAAATTCTACGAAATGTACGCATTTCACTTGGTCGCTGTTCAACAATGGCACTTGTTGGTTGAAATGCGGAAATGTTAGTAAAAAAGACGCCATTGATACCAAGGAGGCAACTACGATTTGTGGAATCGTGAATTCGACAAGTAATCGTAATCTTATATTTTGTATTGACAACGTTCCTACATGTATTGAGTAGGGATGTCCTAGGTACTGGCACTGGCACTGGTCCCATTATGATATATTGCACTAGCTTTTTGTAACTCAGAAAAATAGTGACAAATAGAACACTTTAATTGTTGTGAAACATGCTTCAATAGCTTCAAAAAGCCCCTGAGACGGTTTCATCAAAGAGGCTTAAGCTCCTGTTGAGTGGTAGCTTAAGCTGTAGCTTAGCTCTATATTTTGTACCATGGCTGTTGAATTGCAGCTCAAATGTAGCTTAACTCATGCACACATAACATGTCCAGAAGGTTAACGTGCAGCTGAGCTGCAGCTTAACTCTGTATGTTGTAAAATTGTCATTATGGTGCAGCTCAAGTGCAGCTGAACCTTTCCGCAGCTGAACTACAGCTTGACGGCAATGGTATAACATATAGAGTTAAGGTATAGCTTAAGTTGCAGCTCAGTTGGAGCTGAAGTCCCTGATGAAACTGACCCATTGTCTTCTACAACCAAAATAGGCTATTAATCCAAGCAAATAAACTTAGCGATTTCTTGAATTAGTACCTGTGAATCATCTTAGTCAAGGTACTAGGTTTTTTTAATGAAACTAGCTTCTAAGATCTTTTCATTGGTGTTATTTATATTCTTCTTGCTGCATCAACAGTAACTTATATTTTTTTCGGTTGCTGTTTGCTCAGCAGAAGAACTCATGTTAGCCAGTGGATGGGCTGCCAAGTCCTTCTCCAAGCCACTGTGCCTCATGGCGTGTTTATCTTGATCACATCAGCTTATTGCTTTAGCACAACAGAATGAATGAAACCTCTTATTATTCAGGGATAATTATTAAATTGAATTAGATAATATAATGTGCAAAAATAAAAAAGTGAATATTTTGCCAAAAACTCAATAAAAAGGTAACTTTAATGATGAATGAAGAAGGATACAAAACTCATAATAGTAAAAAAGTGTGTAGGGTTGGCACTGTCTCCAATAAAAAATGACATCAGACATCCCTTATTCAGCATTGAACTGAAACTAAAACAATTCAGATGCCAGTCTGCACCTGGTTTTGAATAGAAAAACCTTGGAAATAGACTCCATAATCTTAATTCATAAACATGACAGTCCAAAAAACGGCTCATAAATCAATCCTTGGTACCACAACTTTCGCCAATGTTATTGTATATTTTCTGAGAACCATGTGCGAATGGATTGTGGAAATGTATTAGATTTTTGGTATTGATATGTTTATTTCAATACTAAATTTTATCAAAATTCATCGAGCTTCCATTGAACTATAGTTGTTGAGCTTCCATTGAACTTGGCTATCTAAACTTACGAGAAAACCTGCCTTGTCAGGCAGAAGTTAGCCTATGGAATGTGGCCTCAACTAGGCCACAAAAAAACCCAAAGAGCACCTCTCATATAAGGCGGGCACTTGCATGACTGCATAGTCCTGTAAAGCCTGGCTTTTGGCTACTGGAGAATGGGTACAGGTGTACCCACACAAATCGAAAAAAGAATTATGCAAATTTTTCAAAGTTTAGCATAGATAAGTACGATCATGTTGAAGTCTTCATTTTAGGTCCATTTATTCCTATATTGTTAGAGATCATTCCAGTGATATTTGTGCAAGTTATCAGAGTGACGTGTTGATTATTGACTGAGTATCGATTCATAATATGCAGCATAAATCAGAGTAGAGAAAATCTGTTCAATTCCTTTTGATCATAATCTTTCGTATTTTAATTGACAATATTTGTCTATACATATATTGACAATATCACACGCTAATTATCGGAAATTTTAATCAAAAAATCATTGCATCATTGTTCAAAAAAACGTTGTGCGAGTCTGTCCTGCAGTTTTTTAGCAAACGACTTCAGCCACAGCCAAGCTAAGGTCAAAAACCAGTCTGTACGAATTTGCATCAAAATTGTTTCAGCGTACTGTGCTTCAGTGCAGTTCTAAGGCACTCAAAAGTTGTTCTTGTCAGTATCATCACTACAGTTCAACTGTGACTGCAAGAAAAAAGAATAACCTTCAGAAAACAGTAACCTAACTTACAGTTACGTGAACCCATCAACTTGCACCCGAAAACGTCTCAGAATCTGCAGACAACCTAATCCAAGAGTTATTGTGCGAGTTGGGAAGGCGAGAGAGTGGAACAAAAAAAATAGGGCCAAATGCATGTAGATCCAAACCACAATTGATAATTAATAAATAAAAATTTGGTTGACCTCACCACTTTACTAATGTAGAAAGGAAAATAACAATACTAATGGACAGGCTGCAAAACCATGAAAATATGGAGACAGCTTTTTTTAATCATTCAGCCGGGAATCAGTGACGATTTCTAGCCATATTCACAAAATGCATGATTGAAGTTGTGCTATTGTGCATGTAACAAATTATGCTCTCAGTTATGTAACAATAGTATGTTCTCACTTTCATTATTCATCCCTGACCAGTGTTATTTCGTTTCAGGTAGACCAATAACAATTAAAAGTTACACAGATTCATGCAACAAATTCAACGTCAAGCCTGGCCATAGACTAGCCGACGAAAGACCCAATACCAAAATAGCATGGAAAGGACATTGGGCGTTTGGTTGCACTTTTGTGGGTGAAAGTTTCGCCCACTCCAAACTCGTCCTTGGCAAATGTATAGCACTGTGCCAAGTAACGTCCGAATGTTCACATTTCAACTGGAACAGACGCTTGAATAGTACATGCTACATGAGAAGTGGTCCGGCTACCAAAGATAATGCTATGATCACAAATGATAATTCATTTGCATGTGGTTTGAAGATGACCATTGAATAAGTTATTTTGAAGGAATTATCGAATAAATAACTTACATATATTATAAATTTACATCACGATTAATGGGACAGCTAAATCTTGCAGTCGCAAGTCATCACTGCAAAATAAAACGCTGCAATTGGAAGCAGATGTCCTTTTTGAATTTTTATTGTCTATGTATTTGTATCCAGGTTGCAGTCACATCAAAAACTGTAGTCACAAATTATAAATAATGTTTCTATTCAATATTGAATACTTTTAAAATATAAACAGGTTGGAGCTCCAATATATGTAGATTGTGTGGTGGGAATAAATAAAGAAATGACTAAACAACAACGAGGAGGAGAAAGGAGAAGTACAGAAGGGTTCCAGACCGTGGTTTTGTGGGAAAGTTGAAAGGTAAGGGCAAGATGAAAGGAGAACAGGAACAAATAATAGACAACTATAAAAACAAAAGGAGACTAGAAAAATAAAAAATTGGATGGACAAAATTGATGGTCGGTAAGGTGGCATATTCATGAATGCATTTTATCATCACACGAATAGTATGTAACACAAAAACATAACTGGCCTTTATGGCCAACCAAAGACAAAAGACAAATTGGAAAAATATACAGAAAATACACGTGTTTTATATTGCAATTGACTGGCATTGTAGCGGATGAATGTCGCTGTAAGAAAAATAATGTAATACCAGTTTAGCTAAAAGTGGTATCCTAAAAAGTTTAAAATACTGTGGTTACCATTGGAGATTCCTACATGGAGTTTCACTGTACCCTGTACCCCAGGGTACAACTTTATAACATTTGGTTGGGCCATTGAAATTGTATAAGGCGTTGTGTAAGAAAGTTTCCAGTTTCTATTATAGTCCATTTTTTAGAAGATCCTCATGATAAAAGATTTTCATGCCAGTCGTATGCAACCACCTTTTTTCTCAGATTGACTACGTCTACAATTTGAAAAGAAGCAATGTAATGTTTGATCATCTCCTGTTTGCCCAATTTGTTTGATTTTGGTATTCTGAAGCTGATCCGAGAACGGGTGGACTTTAATAATAAACCAAAGCTACACTTGGGAGTGACAGAAAAGTAATAGTTAGTCAGTCCCTCTACCATCGGCCACCTGCTCACAGGGCAGGAGTGCTACCAACTGTTACTATTAACCGACTTAGCCGAAAATTTTAAATTCTGATAGTACTCATAGCTATTGATAATAATGTTCGGTTTGCTACTTGTGTTTACATCATTTCTTGTGCAAAAATACTTTGGCAGCCGTGCATACTATATTACACGTGGAGGTCTTGTGACTAGCATTATTTTCATTTTTCCTTCTCACAATATTTCTTTCATTTTCATCGTTTTATCCTCAGTAATCCAAGCCTCTCGGATTGTTCCCTGTCTAGTCGACCTGATTGAACTGTTTTTCGTCTTCCAGGAATTGGTGACCTTATGGTGGATTCCGCGCCAGGATTACGGACTTGCGGTTGACAACTGTCACATCATTATAAATGCAATTAACAAAATATATTACAGCGTATAACGCCAGTTATATGTTTATTGTATGCATCGCACACATAAAACTGCAACCATCCTTAGTAATCAACTAGAAAACGAATTTTGTCGTCATTTTCTCACTAATTTTTTTTACATCAATATCCGTCAAATTTTGATAAGATTTGTGTGAACGTAAAATTATGTTTACAAGATGAAATATATATATCAATTAATAATTCTTCATTATGTTTACTATAATGCAATTTCAGGTGAATAGATTCAATACCTGTTGCCAAGGGTACGGGTAATCATCAAACTTGATAGTTATCTTCTATCGACGATGAAAAATGTATCGAAGATTGCTTTTCATAATCCGTTTTCCATAGACGATGAATGCTCTATTAGAAAATTATACAATGATCGATGAAATGGCTAAAACTTGGTGCCATTTGGCTAAAAGTTTGAGCAGCGACAATGAGATGCGATTCATATTAGCTGCATGCGTAATTTTGGCTTCGCTTAGCATAATGGTCAATAGTCCATTACTGGTGTGCTTAATGAGGAACAAAACATTCCATATAAACGTCCGATTATTATTGATCAGTCTGATATTTTTTACTGTCAGCTCGAATGTAGTTTATTTGCTGAAAGGCTGTCTGGTAATGACCGGATTCCTTATGGAACCATGTGCTTTAGTCATATCAGTATTTTGGTGTAAGTTATACTCCAGTATATCTGTCATGCTGAACGTCAACATAATGTTCTCATTTTTGGCTTTGAGCGTGGAAAGATTGTACGCATCTTTCTTCTATCAAACATATGCCGAAACGAACAATTGCTGGTTAGCCTTAGCAATGATGATCATATTGTACAGTCTTTCGGCCATAATGGAATTGATGTCGATGCTACATACTGTAGCCGAAAATAGCGGCAAGATCTTATGCGACACTACAATATCCGGTTCCACTTCAAGTGCCATATCTAATTTTGTAATTTGCGTAATTCTAGAACTGGCAGCCATATTGACTTTTGCCATTGGCCAGTATCGCGACAAAGTAAAATTGAATCAAATATTGTGGTTTAACACTGCTCAACATTCGTTGAAAGCTCGATTCCAATTATCTAGCAACTTAAATTTAAATAATGCGCTTATGCCCTGTATCGTTGTATATTTCATCACATCCGTTGTACAAAGTATTTCGATTCTGATTGCCATTATTGACATGGATGTTCACGGTGAAGGACGCCACAGATTGGGTCACTGGCTCTGCATACTATCATTGATATATTCGCTGGTTCAAGGAATTATGTTGCCAGTTAAAAATTCGGCTTTGGAGAAAGCTTGGTCGGAAACGATGGTAATCAGAGTAAAATGGAGGAAAAATAAAGTTTTGAATTGCAATCTGGAAAGTAGAGCCAAAGATCACACACTTATAGCTGAAAAATATTTCCAGGATTTAGCTGCAGCATGGGATGCAGCATCACCGTGAATCTGTTTAACAAATTTAAGTGACAATTTTGATAGGAAATTGACCATTTGATATTCCAGATGTTGTATGTGAGTTTTGTCCTTGAAAAGTAAATATGTATTTGGGCGAAGATGAATAAACAGTCACTAGTGCTGAGTTTATTAGTGCACTAGGTGCTGGTCAGCTGTACCAGAAATGGCGGTTAGTGTGAGCCGAAACGCACTGAAAAGAAAATACAGGAAAATCCGAGAGGTTCTTGCCCCAATGTGTGCTTGCATAATTTTTTGCAACAGGTAAAATTTGGAAACACTCGAAAAGTACAAATACAGATAATGCTGATCATTTTTCCCAGACTTCCTCTGGACAATTCTATAAACAAACGTAGAAAAATATATAAACAGAAGATTGACAAAATAAAATTTTTTCGAAATTGAAAACAGACTCAGGGTAGTGTGCTATTTTTCGAAGGATTTTTTTGCAAAAAGAGTTAAAAGCAAACTATTGCAGGCATAAAATTCCCCGAAAATGTAATAATGTGGTGCGCTGTAATATAATAGGTGATATAATGAGACAATTCTATCACACTATATAATTGGTTATAGTTAAGCTACTGTCACGACCTTTCTTGAGTTTAAGTGAATTACTGTAAAACTGGGGTTTTTGATATTTATTAGATAACTTAGAGTAAATAAGGTGGATAAGGCAATACTTACAAAGGTGTGACAAAAAGGCGCGAGGGTGGGGCGTAGCGATTGGGCGTAAAAGATTGGCACAAATTACTTGAAAATAAACGTTCGTTTTCCGGGTATCGGATGACAATTTGGGAGGCAGGGAAACGGCTGGTATCAAAGCCCGAGTCCCGTAAAGTATAGGCAACGCAATTGCCTCAAACCAAAACGTAAATCGTTTCAAAGTCCAATGGACTGTAAGGTGCGAGCAAGCGAAGTCGCGTAAAGACAAACCAACTGGAGCAGCGAGCGTAGTCGCGTAAAGATCAACCAACCAAAGCAGCGAGCGAAGTCGCATAATGTACCAGCAAACTAAAACAGCGAGTGTAATCACGTAAAGTCCAACCAGCCAACTCGAAAACTGCAGAACCAAAAGACTGAAAGAAGAACCACTCTTCTTCCATTTTCGAGTCAACATCCACTTTCTTGGGGCGTGATTCTGGGAGCCCCGCTGTGCGTAATTAGTTTCCAATTTGTGGGAGGGTTCAAAACATATGAACCCATTTTTGTATGTTGAGGAAAAGTGTTTTTTGTTTTTAGCATGTGCCAATCTTTCCGTTTCCTGCTGAGTAAATTACGAGTACGAAAATATGTGACAATAACAAAGTACTTGAAAAATAGTCTGGTTTCCAACTAGGAACCCAGACTCTTGAAAACAATAGAGAACACTAATGGATTTCTAATTATTGTACATGTGACGAGAAAATGAGGAATAAATATTTTCGCGAAAACTTACATAAAAATTATACAAATTTTTGCACTCCTTGACACTACAGTATGTTTTTCATTCATTGGAAAATGAACACACATTAGTGGGGTGATCACGAACGTTATGCATTGTTTCAAAATTACATCATTTATCCATCTGCAAATAATGTTGTCATGACTACATTACTGAAGTAATATTGTTTCGGAGACATCTCATTTCTGCACAACTTTACTTTTGTAGTAGTTGTAGCGCAGTTTTTCCGCCCAATTACTCTCTAAAATTACCCTTCAAAAGTCGATTGTCTTTCCGATTTGCTAAGCAAGTGTACAAAGAAAACATTCTCGTGATTGATTTCATTTTTTCCATCAAATGAACGCCATTTTATTATCTTTGGTATTATTTGGTTTTCTGGAGTTTTTACATGTATAGTGATGTGAAAATGATAATTTATCTGATGTGTTTTGTCTTCATTTTATTCATATAAAGCAGTGCTTCTGAAATGATAAAGCTTATATAAATCATCAATTTGGTTATAATGTTGTTCAGCGATGGCCTGTTTGAAAGGATGCTGAAAAAATTTAGGTATTTCCAGAACTATTTCTCATTGAGGGAAAAGCTGCTAATATTCCATGTATTCGACAATCATTTTTCACATTTTCCCCTGCACGTTATCGACATTTTCTGTCGATTTTTTAAAAGAGTACCCAATTAACAATTTATTAGATTGATATTATGTAACCTTTTTATCGAGCTAAATTACGAAGTAGAAAAAACTTCAGTGAATCTGAGTATTGTAGTTCTACACTATCACGCATGTGTTCCCCGGCTGTCTTGATCTAGTGGCTTTCGTCTTCAACTATCAGTCTCAGGAACCATTCTCGATCTCAGGTCTAACCCGGATTTTAGATAGCCTAGGCAGATACAGCCTTTTATTCTTATGCGGTCGAAAAATTGAGGGTATTCTCACGTGAGCGATTTCCAATTGAGAAATTTCCCAAATAAGCGAATTCTCAATTGAGCGATTCCCACGTGAGCGATTCCCAATCGAGCGAATTTCCGAATGAGCGAATTCCCAAATGGGCGAATTGCCAATTGGGTGATTCCAAACGAGCCATCGAGAATGTAATAACACTTTTGTCATACTTTCCTTCTTTACCTTATATTTTTCTTTGTATGCATTTCTTTTTCATTCGTTTTCTTCGTGTATTGCTTATGACTTCGTTTATGTATGTGCTTTCTTTTATTTTCTTTCTTCTTGTCATCTAATGTTATCTTTTTGCTCATGATTCAATACATTACAAGTTGTCATTTTAAATAACCGTAGTTCGTACAAATATCCTACAGTTCGGCATGCTTGAGTCTTTCATTGAGTCTTAATCTTCATAAAAATATGAACCAAAGAATGCTGGAAGGAACAAAACATCAAGAAAAAGAAAACCTCATCAAAAATGGAGACATTATGAAAGTGACAATAGGCGGAAAGAGTTAGAGAAAGAAAAAACAAGAAGAAAATGACAAGAAAGAAGAAGCAAGATAGAGAAAGCAGCAAGGAAGAAAGAAAAAACATTTGAGAACAACAAAAAGGATAAAGTATGAGGAGAATAGAAAAAGAGAAAGATTAGAGAATGCTTATTAAAAATCACAACTTGTAATGTATTGTTTCGTGGCAAAAAAGAAAAAAGTACATGACAAGAAAAAGGAAAATGAAAGAAAGCAGAGGCAAAAGATATGAATGCAAAAACATGCATAAATGAAAACATAAACAACACACAGAATGGAAGAAAAAAGAAAGACATACAAAGAAAAATATATGAGAAGGAAGGAACATTTGAAGAATTTGTTATTATAATCTCTATCGCTCGTTTGCAATCGCCCAGTGGGGCATTCTCTTATTTGGGAATTCGCTCATTTGGCAATCCATTCAATTGGGAATGCCTCACATTCTACACAATCATAATGTATATAGTGTATGTATTCAAGATATAAATAAATAAAATATACACACTATATGTAGATATATATATAAATTTTTTTTTATATTTTTACGTATATTATGTAAAAATAGATGAATAAAACGACACTCTTTGTACCATAACCAAATTGTTTTTCTTTGAAATCCTTCTATGTAACAAATTTAGAAATTAAACGATTTTCTTTGGATTTATAACCTTCTACTGGATCATATGACACATAGGACTGAAAAATCAAGGGGCGTATTCCTAAAACAGCATTTCCTAAAACAGCGGATTCCTAAAACAGCGTTTCCTAAAACAGCGGATTCCTAGAACAGTGTTTCCTAAAACAGTGGATTCCTAGAACAGTGTTTCCTAAAACAGTGGATTCCTAAAACAGTGTTTCCTAAAACAGCGGAAGTTCAAATTCAACCAATTGACGCCGGAAAATCGACTGTAACCAGAAATAAAATCTATGTAACCATAGATAATCGGCAACAAAATTTAGAAAATCGATTTAATAACGGTGAAATTGATTTGAATCAATATTTACGAGGCGTGGCTTATAATTTGTCCGAACCTGTAGCGTTTTAAAAATAATTTTTGTCAATAAAAGAATATTGTAGTAAAAAATTGAATGTTATTGTTAATGTGGTCTCATTTTGCGCTGAATTGTTGTAATAAAAAATTGAATGTTATTGTTTTCTCATTTTGCGCCGAATTGTTGTAGTACAAAATTGAATGTTATCGTTATGTGCTCTCATTTTGCGCCGAAAACCATGCACATAGCTTTTTTGCTGTTTATTTTAAACGTTCAAGCATCTACAAACGTTTGCATTTGAAAAAACAGTTTTCTTTCAAAAGTCTACAAAAATCTGCATTTTTTGCCCAAAAAAATAAAAAGCTACTAAAATTTTGCTTCGCATCAATTGACACTTTTTCCATTTTGAATGAAAAATGGCGAATTTCGCAATGATTAAACCCCCATGCATTTGCATACGGATAAGACACGTCGTTGGAGAACAATTGCAAAGATAGTGGATATACGCCAATGACTACATATTTACTAAGTTAATGGTTAGTCAATGTTCGTTTATTATGTAACAAAAACAGACACTCTTCATTTATAAAAGCACGATCTGAGCAAAATAAACTTTTTCAACAGCGATCTAGTGTAAAGAAACTGAATGAAAAATTGTGCCCATATATCATATACTAGGAACCGCTGTTTTAGGAAAACGCTGTTTTAGGAAACGCTGTTTTAGGAAACGCTGTTTTAGGAATCCGCTGTTTTAGGAAATGCTGTTTTAGGAATCCGCTGTTTTAGGAAATGCTGTTTTAGGAAACGCTGTTTTAGGCAACGCTGTTTTAGGAACCGCTGTTTTAGACCTAAACCAATCAAGGAGCATCGTCCTTTAACCTCTATCAATCAAATCTCAATCCTTGTTGGAACACTCAATGTGAAGCAGTATTTTATCTGAAAAGCGTTTGCGATATCAGATCATTGATTTTTAATATAAGATTGTTGAAACCAACTGGGGAAATTAGACGATTATGCACAGTTTTTTCAGCAGGTGAAGGCTAAAAATTTTTCATCGCGCATAATGCCTTGATTGAAAATATCATTTTACCATTATAGACAACAACAACTCATCACAAATGACCTAAAATGATCTAAAATTTACATTTGCCCAGTAAATAATAACATGTGAAGCTGATTGATGCCAAAATTGTCATAGAAAATAGGATATTATCATTCATAGGTCGCCCGGAAAACGATCAGGGCGATTTTCAAAAAAGTCAATTTTCAGCCGATGCTTGTACATCAATCATTCACGTCTCTTGTTCATCCTTTTCATGGCGAAACTGCCCAAAAAATTTTATTTTTAAAATATAATAATGTTTGAATTTCAATTTTGGATGTAGAATAAAATTTTCTTTGTTCATCTAACCGTGAATATGATCAATTTAATTCATTGACCATTACCCTTGATGCGCACAAGATCGGGTCTAGAATCTTTTACTCCTTTCGGGTCGGGTCAAAAAACATCAGGTAGCATCAGGAGTCTATTCCAAAGTGAGCGATTCCCAACCGAGCGATTTTCGATTGAGCGATTTCCAAAAGACCGAATTCCCAAGTTAGCAAATTCTCGATGAAGCGATTCCCAACTGAGTGATTTTCAGTCCAGCGATTGCGATATGAGCGAATTCCCAAATGAGCGAGTTCCCAAGTGGGCAATTATCAGTTGAGCGATTGCCAAGTGAGGGATTCCCAAGTGAGCGATATCCGAACTCAGCAATCTCCCTTTGAGCGAATTGGAAAGTGAGCGAATTTCCAATGGAACGAATCCCAAGTGAGTGAATTCCAAATTGCGCGATTCCCATGTGAGCGATCCCCAATTGAGCGAATTTCTAGTTGGGGGATTCCAACCAGTGACAGAAAATAATGACACTTTCTTCAGATTTTCTTTCTTTAGCTTATACTTTTCTTTGTATATATTTCTTTTTTTCGTTCTGTGTGTTGCTTATGTTTTCGTTCATGTTCATTTTTATTTTTTGTCTCAGCTTTCTTTTATTTCTTTTTTTCTTGTCATCTACTTTTTTCCTTTTTGCTCATGGGACAATACATCACAAGTTTGTATTTTCAAAAAAATTGTCTCCCATATAATTCTGATACAATTTGGCGCACTCTATTTCCTATTTGATTTTATCCTTATGTGAGTTTTTCTTCATTCTTACCTACTTTTCATCTTAACTTTTTGCTTTTACTCTTTTTTCTTTCTCTTTTTCTACTCCTCTGATTTTTTATCTTTTTTGTTTCTTTTTTCACAGTATTTTTTCTTTCTTCCTTGCTGCTTTCTCTATCTTGCTCTTTTGCCACTTTTTTAATGTTATGCTTTCTACCTATTTTAACTTCTTCATTTTTGTTGACGTTTCCTTTCTCTAGATGTTTCATTTCTTACAGCATTCTCTTTTTTGTATTTTTTATGAAGATTTTCACAGTTACAATGATGAAAGACCCCAGCATGTCGAAATGTACAATAATTATATGGAAGACTACGGTTATTAAAAATGACAACTTTTAATGTGTTGTGTCATGAGCAAAAAAAGACAAAATTAATTAACATAAAGGAAGAAAGTGAAAAAAGGTACAGACAAAAGATGAACTCGTGAAAACATACATAAATGAAAACACAAGCAATAGACACAGAAAACGAAAGAAAAAAGAAATACGTACAAAGAAAAATAAAAGGTTAAGAAGGAAAATATGACGAAAGCGTTATTACATTCTCGATCACTCGTTCGGAATCGCTCAAATCTGTATTTCGCTCACTTGGCAATTCGCTCAATTGAGAATCGCTCACTTGGGAATCGCTCACATGAGAATAACCCGTATCAGGTAGCATACCAGGGAAAAAGATCCGATACATCTTTACCGAACTCAACTTCGTCAGTTTATCGCGTCAAACATATTTTTCGCTCTATAACAGGAATGTATTGTTCCAGAATTTCATAGAAAATGAGGACTTATAACTGAAATTTTTTCCTTTTTTCAGGGACACAGTTTAGCCTTTGTTGGTCAGCGTATTGTGTAATTATTTTAGCTTTCATTTAGCTCACCACGGCACGCCAATGTCATTTCGTTGGCTTTAGAATTTAGATCGTAATACTAAAAATAATACGATTT
The DNA here is from genome assembly GCA_963922205.1 of Romanomermis culicivorax. Taxonomy (NCBI): domain Eukaryota; kingdom Metazoa; phylum Nematoda; class Enoplea; order Mermithida; family Mermithidae; genus Romanomermis; species Romanomermis culicivorax. Next base: position 1,092,682 of record CAWUHX010000014.1, on the reverse strand, counting down.
TGGATTGATAAACCCTCTGTGATAATAACAGTTTTTGCAAGTTTTGAATAACGTTTGTTCTCAATTTTTTCGCGTTTTATTGAAATAATGTGCCACGTTGATGAGAGTTATTTAATTTTGCTGCCCAGGATTGACCTGTTGGCACACTTTTTTCTGATAAAGTTATCTTTTTCAAAAGTCGATTTCAGCGATCTGCTCAAAGCCAGCATGGAAAACTCCAAGCGGAGTAACAGAAGAAATCGTAAGGATTGATGAAAGTCTTAATTATTATAAGCAAAGCATTAATTCTTTAAAAGAGATGAGGTAATTCAATTGATTAGAAATTGTTGAAGGTTAATTATATAAGTGGAAGTGGATATGCTAATGGCCGCGACTATTGGAAATCAGCGATTATCGTACTCAGGACCGGGACAAACTGCTAGAAATTTTGAGATTTTGACCTTGTAATATTCAAAAGTTCACGAAAATGCATCTTCTCGGTTTTTAACTCTTCAAAATTTTTTACTGAATGAAAACTGTGCCCAAAATTCATTTCTTCAAAAGGCCCTATTTGAGGAAAAAAATGTGGTGCAAGAAACTGCAAAACCTGACATCACTTCATCAACTCACTTCGTGAAGTGACATAGAATTGAAACTTTTCACATAAAAACTTCGAGACTGTAGCCTTTTTGGGAGGATTACGGACTAAGGTCTACAGTCTTTTCGATGTATATGGGCTGAAAAAAGGCCAGAGCTATAGCCAAAGACTGAAGACTGTAGTCTTTAAACAGTAGTCCACTAGACCGCAATCAGAGTATTACCAATGCTACTATCGGGCCAGATCCTTCGCGACAACATTCAGATCCCTAATACAGGCTCCTAAGCAGGTGATTTTTATCAACCTGTATTCTGCAATAAAAGTAAGATCTTGATAAATACTGGATGAGTCGACCCAAATCAAATATGCTGACGAGGCAATGCATTAATGCGGAAAATATGTGCACCATAGCAGTGAAATTCGTTTTTTAATGTTTCATTTTTCGTTCAGATAGTATTGCTTTAAGTTTAGGAAAAAGTACTTTCTCTTTCAATTTTTCAGGAAATGTACAATAACACCTTATCCTATACTCAGCGAAGCATTTTATATTCTTTACTATTTGCTAACCTTGCTTGCATTTTGTTCTACGCTATTGTATTAGTCGGTATACTGAAACACTATAAAGCTTTCGGTGTTGTATATCTCCAATTCATCGTTGTGGTGGCCTTTCAGGATTTGTCGGTCTTGATCACTCCCATTTGGCTCTACTTTCCCGACCCCAATACTATACCTATTCCTATCATTTTGATCGTAGCCATATTCTACTACGTTTCCATCATATCCGAACTTTTGACACACACATTGATCGCTTGCAATCGTTTCGTGGCCATCGTCTATATTCAACATTACAAGTCTATTTTTACGGTCAAATTTTGCCGACTTTGTTTGCTGGCCTGTTTCGCTGTAGCATTCCTATGTATACCCGTAACATTGATGCCCTCAATTTCCTCATTCGTGAATAAAGTCGTCAACGGCGTATGCTGGCTGGCCACCATGTTACTGTACACAATAGCTGGTATTGTATCGGTTAAACGAGTGCGCAAATCGCTGACCCACAATCGCAATAACGGCAGCGATTTCCGTCGCGAATTGAAACTTCTGATCCAGGCTGCTTTGACCACACTGGTCATGTCTGCGGTATTGATTTCGCAATTTTTGCCCGCGTGCAGTAGTTTCGAATGCAACGTGAGGAGCTACTTCATCATATTGTTCTACGGTTCGTCGACGCCGCTATCCTACTTGGTTGTAGATAGAACATTGATTTCGTATTTGAAAAAATTAATGTGTCGAAAATCCGACAAGGTTGCGACGACTGTGAGTAATTTGACCAGGACCACTACCTTGTAAAATTATCGATGAAGCCACGAAAAGAATGTCTAGTAGTATGTTTTTCAATGATACCACTATTGGCTGCGCTTAGTGTTGGGGAGTGCCCACCAATGATTTAGAACCAAAATTTATAAATACCGTACAACCCTGATTAATGGATTCAATTTTTCGAACCAAGGCTAGAGACTATGTCTAACCGAGGGGTTGGTCTATTTGATCCGAATCCTCATCATTTTCAGCATTTCATCATCATATTCTTTGTCTATCATCGGATGCTGCTGCACATCCGACACATCTGACACATATTTTTTTTGACTTGCAAAGTTCAAAGCACCGTTGCGATCACTCGAGGCAGTGCGTTTAGGATGCATCTTTTCCGAGGGATGGAAGGGAACTTTTTTAATTGAGATAATATGATAAGACATCTTATTACAAAAATACTTTACTTAAAACTGAAACTTCTACATAAAGCCTTACAGAATAAAATGGAATAATGGCAGATCCACAGATCAGGGGAATTGGCTTTCTGACACTGTTACTCGAACGGTTATGTAGGTACAACTTTGTATCAGGATTGTATCTATGTATATGTATGGAATTAAGGCCCTGTCGTACTTCGCCGCGAGGTATCGCGCGGTACCGCGCGGCACCGCGCGGCGCCGCGTCATATACGGCGCCGCTTTTTTACTTTTGGATTTTGCTCTTCTCAAAAAATGTGTATTGTTCGTCTCGACAAATGCAAAATACGAAAAATGCGAAAAAGATGAAAAATACGAAAAAAATCGAAAAATAAAAAGCGCAAAAGAAAAATAAAAATCAATCATTCCTGCACGGTGCAGATAGAAGCTTGCAAAAAAGCCAAGTCTAAAGATTTTGCTTCAATTTGCTTCTCATTCCAACGATTAATAGCTCTTGAACTGCTGAGAAATATCAACTTATATAAATTGATTTTGAAAAATTAAATATATATACACGATTATTCATTCACATATGTGCTATATACAGGATCCAGATCTGATCTGGGTCCGGTCGGACCTGCTGTTTAGGACCCAGATTCAACGTGCATCCATCTCCTTTCCCTAGTGCTCGGGAAATCGGGACGTTCAGGGAATAGAGAGCATTTTTCAGGGAAATAAAAAATTTATTCATTATTCGGGGAATCAGGACCTACGGGGAATATGAACTTTCGGACAATTGCGGAAAAGGGACGTTGGGGGAATAAAGACACAATCGAAATGGAGTACACTTGCTGTAGGAACATATTTACACCTACTTTGCATATTCATAATTTTTACACATTACAATGTCTTCATTGCAAATTGAGTGATCAAATTGGTAAAATAATTTGACAAGTGTCAGAATTCACCATTCAAGTGAAAAATACGATTCAACTACATGTATAGATATCACAGTATGCAACAATATGTTACAACAACAGTATGCTGCAACTTTAGAACACATAACTTGTTCGAAAATTTCGTTTCAGTTGAAACCTGATGGCGGCGCCGCAAAAGTACAAAAAAAAGCTATTCATACTTCAAAGGCGGTACCGCGCGGCGCCGCGCGGCGCCCCCCGGCGCCGCCTTCTAGAATAGATAGAACAACTGGCGCCACGCGGTGAAGTATGACAGGGCCTTTAGATCTCTTGTTGTTTGGTTCTGCCTCTAGGTAAAATCTACATATTTCACATTTGACTGTGATTTACTACAAGACTGGTCATGCTCTGTACCTTGTATCATGCCATACAAAAGGCAGATTTTTTGATATACGCTCAGGGATAGCTCTACCCGGAACAAGTTGAACAGAGCTTGCACAAGACTTCTATTAGCCTAAGTTTAACGAAGCATCACCTCTAAAACTGGGTCTTAGTCAAGACCAAAAAATCTCAGAGTGCAAAGATTCTAGTGTACTACCTAGTCCATCTGTATATTTGATGATGCAGTAATCAGCATCCAGTACTATGCTTAACATATTGTTTAGTGTAAGAATTAATTAGAAATGATGTTTCTTTCTTTCAGGACGTCCAATGATCAAACTGAAAATGTTAATTCGCTTGTGTGAAACAAAATGATACTAATGCTGACTCACAATCATTGATGTCAGCCAATTGTGTGTTGATCTGATCTTAAACTGTTCTGAGATTTTCCATGAGCATAAGGTTCAGTTTAACATATTGTAATCGTGATACAAGATCTGAAGTTGCTAGATCAGTGAAATTGTATTAATCCAAATATCAAAGATACTGTCAGTCATGTGGTCATTCATCTATCTAGACTGCATCTTAAGTACTTTCCGTTGAGGCATGGAAGTGCGCATGTTAATCATAGTCACCAAAGCAGAAAACGCTTCATATAAACATGGCATGCCTGACAGGGGTTGCTGTAGGAATATTTCGGAGTAAATCAGTATTCGCTATATGAGAATTCGTAGAATAGACGGGGCTTTCACGGACGTTGCTGATTGGTCGTGCATGATATACTTGTGCCCATGTTTTTAACCATTCTCTCCTCCTGGTCTTTTTTATACACTGTTTATGTCAGCCTATCATTGTATTTTTATTCTTTTGTATGTAAGACATAAAATAAAGGAAAGCCAAATGATTTGTGACTACAGTATGTTTTTTTCAAATACCGTTAATTCAAGAGAGCTGGAAGCAAGTGCGCGGGATACGTACAACGGAAATCTGTGAAATATTGATGACAGAAAATTTTTTTTTAAATGTCATTTTTGGGCGTGCGAGAACTCTAATCTTTCGTTTTGAGTCGACAAATTCAACTTAGATGCCGAACGTAAGTTTAAGGCTGAAGATAATCAAGAGTTCCAGGAAGAAGTTTATTGTTTCTTTTTTGTTTTTATTTTCTTCTATTGATAATCGAAATTTATTACATTTTGAATACAATTTCATCAGTAAATAAAATCGTGTAAAAAACACCATTATTTCTAATCTTTTGATTTTTCCAATGATTCTGGTCAATGCGTTTTTGCATACCCTGCGTTTTGCTCAAGTCTCGAACTATTCTTGATTTCTGCTGTTGCTTTGGGTTGAAAAATAAGCCTAATCAAAATAATATGATATAAATTTAAATGTGCTTTATTAAATAGTCCTTGAGATGGAATGATTTTCGTCTCACTACAGTCATATAAGTGCCCACGTTATATGAGAGGCGCTCTTCGGGTGCTTTTTACTATCTAGTGGAGGCCATATTCCACAGGCTGGCGTCTGCCTAACAAGCAGAACTTGTTCGCCTACCTGCCTCATAATGGAGTAGGCCCACTTCCTCATTCGCCACACTATTGCCAACATGCTAACTGGGTTGAGTGGACCCTGGCAAGCAGTGTTTCAAGCTCGCCTATGCAATTTATCTACCCCGACAGGATGAAAGGCTATGTCTACCTGGGTCAGCTACCAGAAATTCAATTTCGGGTTACACCTGAAATCGAACCTGGTTCCTGAGACTAGCAGTCAGAGGTGATAATCACTTAAATAAGACGGCCCACTTTCTATAGTTTCGATTTTGCCGTATTTTCTATCCATGATTGACCAGCAACAACTCGAATGTGCACAGTCCACATGCACAGAAATTAGTCAGTTGTCAATAGAAATTTGTATTTTACATGAATTAGCGGCAAGAACATTCATCTCAAATGTTTGTTTTCTTCATCTTGTATGTCACTATGCACGAGACTTATGAATCAATGTGACCTTTCTCCATAATTATTTTTCATTATTTGAGAATTTATGTTCAAAATTTCATGATTTCCTACTCTCCAATTAAAATTTAATGGATTATCATTTCAAAGACAATGGAAAAAACGGATTAATCAAGCTTTCTTTCTGAACAATGATTGTAACTTTTCACATTACTTTTCAGAAGAGAAAACAGGGTTTTTCTCCAGAAAAAAAGGATCTGCTCTACAGACGATCAATTATTTTTTTTACTTCAGCAGCTATACAGGGTTCAAATTGCGATCTGCCGACTAGCATTTGAAATTGGAGTCTAATGACCTTCATCGACTAATTTCTTACTTGTAGCATGTGACGCACTAAACTATTCAGTTTCTGAAGCAGTAAATCATGAAGTTCAATTGTGCACATGTTGTATATGTTTCCCTTGCTTTTAATTCTTTCCGGAAAAATAGCATTAAAAAACCAGACTATACTTACTTCCTATGGCTAAAAAATTATACAGAAAAGCTTTATATAACATAATCTTAAAGACACTATACATTTTGAAACTTGCGGAGATGCAAGAATATTCTCAACAGTATTTTGAAAATGGCGCCATTGCTTCTATCTTCAACCTTTTTTTTGGTATTTCTAAAGAATTTATGTGTCTTTCAGTTTTGAATTTTTTTATTACAGGTACTTGTTTTTACAAAAAAGTGTGGCGATACTTGCCGCATTATCACGCTTATGGTATTTTTCATGACATTTCCAGAAAGGGTTTTCAAGAGGGTTTAAAGTCTGTGGTTTGCATCACAGTCAAATATTTTTTCAAAAGAGACTCTTAAAAAGTGTTGATTATGCAAATTAGGTGAAAGCACAATTTCACAATTTCGCGTTGTGGTTGAATCTAAGAATGATGTGGCAAAAAAGCGACCGTTCATGTGCCAAAATTCTTAAAAATGTGTTGGGCGATAGTGTTTCAGGTCAGTGTTTTCTTAAAATATACTGGATATCTGATGACTCGCAGGGCTGAAATTTTTTGAGGGATGTTAGGCGAACAATGTCCTACAGCCACTGAGAATTTCTGACTTTAAATGCAATAAGCATCTTTAGAAACAATCGAAAACTTGATCAATCAAATGATTAATTAAGTATGCAAATAATGTTTGAGTCTTCCATGCAATGACTCAGCAGGAGTTGTGAAAATACGAAAAAGACCTGATATCTGCTTTGGGAGAATTCAAATAAAATCAAACTGTTTTTGTGATTTTCAGTTATTTATTGTGCACAACTATAGCTCACTGCTCTGATGGGATCAAAAAAATAATGGAATTTGAGCTGGTTGCTCTCCATTGTCCATATCCATTATTTGTGCATGAAAACATTCACTAACATGGTCTTCGCTGCAGTAATCACAGATGATGATATATTTGATTAAGCATCTCCCAAGTATATATTCATTTTGGGTTATGGTATTACATATTGAGAATTGATTTCGATTGTGTAGCAAATCATGGTGCATGAAAGTAAAAAAATATCCAAGTTCATGAGATGATTATTGTCGGTCAAGAGGACAATTGTGGTCGGCACACACTTTAATACTCTAAGAATGCAAATGCAAATTGAAGAGAAAAAACATGCAAAAGGTGAATAAATAGCTGAATAATAAAAACAAATTTGGAAAATAATCCCAGGAAATAATCAGAGCACAAATTAATATTTTTCCTTTTTATTGTGAGATAATCATAAACTTTATATCAAATTTGGAGCTCTATCATAACTTCTAATGTGAATATTAGTGTAACATTGTACATCGATACACAACAGAATCAATTAAATGCTTGTTTGACTTGGAAACATTGACATTTTTCGACTCCAAAATTCCAAATCATACGAAATTTGTCATTTTTCAAGATTTAGAAGTATTTGCAGAGCATAGAATCTGATTCGGAAATAAAAAGCTCTTGAAAACTTGGAACCAGGAATTTTATGTGCATACGAATCGGGCTCAAGTTCAGAAAAAAGTAAATTTTGTATGCTTAAAATTTGTTTGCTCTACCGTGTGAGATATCAAATTTTTCTTTTCAATTACGCATGTTGCTCAATGCACTGTGAAGATCAGACACTTCAAGATTGTTCCCACATTTAGTCCAAACTTCCCCCTTTCAGTGACTTGATCCTCAATATATATCATAAACATACAGTGGATGACAAATATATAATTCGCCTAGTGGAAACTGAATATTCTTCTACACGAAGACCTCTAAAATAAATAGGAATAATGACAGATCCAAAGGTCAGAAGAAATGACTGTTCTCACATTCGCGTCATGTTATCATTTGGCAACCTTGTTATGACCGCCACAGTTGTCGAATCCACTTCCACAGTCCCACTCTTGCAGCCTAACTTCCGTTTCACATAGTTTCTCAACGTCTTGTCAACTATCAAATAGGACACTGGTGCAGCCATCCCGTAGGCTAAGACAGCTCCGTATGCCGACATTTGACAGGCGAAACTGGTGCAGTCGGGCAAAAAATTGAAAATCAAAAAAATCGACATCACCAATGTGATAATCAACGCTTGTACAAACAGCTTCAATTCGCGACGAAAGTCAGTGCGTTGACGGCGCGTTAGCGATGTTTTTGCCCGTTTCACGGTCAATACACCCGCTATGCTATACAATAATACGGTAAAAAACCAACAGACTACATTAATCCCCAAGTTGACCGTTGCAGCATGGTTCTGGTAGAAGATTTCATAGACCAAAAATGTAACGGTTACAAAGAAACATGCAAATATCGAACATCGACAAAATTTCATGGTGAACATTTGTTTATATTTTTGCAAGAAAACGATAGCCATAAAACGATTGAAAGCAATCACCGTATGTAATAGAAGTTCGGAGACAATACAAACGTAGAATATTATAACGATGGAGTATAGTACATAAATGGGCATCGAATATGGATTGAAGAAGTACAATGGAATGACTGTGAATAAAATGATCAAATCTTGAGAAGCCACGGCGATAATATACTGTAAGTAAATGGCACCAAAATAATTAGAATGTTTTCGTATAGCCATCAATACCAATATATAGAACAATATGCTAACAATGTTCATAATTAATAAAGAATATGATACACTTTGTTGCATTGCAGTTGCGGGGATATTCGACATTTTTTGCGCAAGTTATAGTTCAAAGGAACGTTCCTCTAAAGTTCAAATTGTCATGAATGGAAACTAATTACGCATAATTACTTGTCATTTGATGATGACGTGCGCAGTAACAATTCCAAACGATAGCGCGAGTGTGGAAAGCGGTCAAGAAATTCGAGGCAGAATACATCCAAAGGAGATATATTAAGATTCATTGTTTCAGTGATTAAAGCAGATTTAAGATTTGGCTAGATGAAGGCAATTTATACAGGCCATATAAGTCATCCATGTGGAAAGCGAGAAATTAGCATTTTCGGGTTTTCCAATTCGGACCCAAAATGGAAATTTTCATTCCTGTTTACGGAATAAAGCTAAAAATATTAATGTCTATCCAATATCATATTATGGTTGCTGGATAACTGATGGTCGTGTTCTTTCCAGCAGGTGATATTCCAATTTATATGCGTAAACTGAGGAACTTTAGACGGAGCAATAAATGGTCAGGTAATTAGCATACAGTGCAGTCATGACATGAAAAATATGCTAATCTAATTTCGAGTCAATTTCGATGAATGAGTAATGAAAAATGATACTGCAAAAAATGTTATTTAGGACTGGAATTTATTTCGAGTCTACAGTCCTTGAAACACTCCAAATAATAAATTGGTGATCATTCCACAGTTTTGCCAGGTTTAGCTAAACTGCAAAATTCCTACTGGAAAACCGTTAAAAATTGCAACATAAGATATGAAAAACTGCCACCTGATAAATGGTTGTTTTTCAATTATTTTTAACTATTACTATTTGGGCTTGTATATTAAATCGATAATTTGGAGCACATTTAAAACCGTGTCTTACATCTACACAATAGCTTGCTAACTAATCTGCATGTCATCCATAGCATATTGATCACCTCACAATTATCCCCAAAAATGATATCATATTTGTCTTCTCCCTTATCCTTTTAATAAAAATGTACATTGAATTTTTCAACATTCTTGTCTCAGTCTCAAAGTTTGCTGCCATCACTCCCAAAAATTTCAAACTGCAATGTACGAACAATAAAGCATCCGTAATTCATTAGTGTCAAACTTGTTGGTTTGAAAAAAGTTTGTTGGTTTAATAGTAATATGATAAAAGGTTGTGCATGTGACGAAAATATTTAGTTTCCTATGTTCTATTTCATACGTTGATCAACAATTTTTTACTTAATTTACAAAGGATTAAACTAATTTTAAAATTTTTGGTTATGTACCCTGCCTGACATGATTTAAAAAATTATCCCTATTTTTACGGTTCTTTGTTATTCCCATTTAAGCTTATCACATGCCGTATGATGTCATGTCTATGTGTTATGCCATACTACCACTACACTGTGGCATACTTAACTTTATGGCATATGGTGCTGTGAAATATTTTGATGTAATAAATAGACTCAGACATGGTCAAAGTTCACCAACTTTGAATATCCACTGATTCATGGGTGTGTCAGTAATTGCTAAAAGACTGAAGCTTCTCAAGCTTTCTCATAAACCAGTCCAGTATAGAGTATCTAAGTTGTGAAATACATAATGTACTCTTCCGCCTAAGCTCGAAGTATTGATTATCAACTATTGGTATTGGTTATCAATAGTAAGTATTGGTTATCAACTACTATATCACATGAGTATTTACTATTGGTATTCCTGAGAATATACATTATTGATGGTGTTTGCGGATTGTCTTTTTTTCATCTTTCGGGTCAGTTCGGGTCAGGAGATATCCGGTAGTATCGGGTAGCATATGCTCAGCCAGCATGCCCGAGGCAAATTTTCTGGCCGAGCAGAAGTATAAACCGGATTTTACATCAATGCACTAAATAAAAAAAATCAGTTACATGCAAAAATATCGTTACAGCGACAAACTGAGTTGAATAATGTACAGACCCTCTCGCAAAAATTTAGCCTGCTTTTGCTTATAACTCACTATTATACTCTGACGCAATTTATGATTTGATCGAAATGGATTCTTGGATTGACATGTCAAAAATAATACGACTTTGTTATAAGATCCTTTAATAACTACATTTTTTAAATTTTGAATACCCTGTCATTTTTTGGTGTCAAGTGCCACCTTGGTAGGAGTAAATACTGTAGAAATCTTTCCTATAGCTTCACATAATTGATGTGTTATGGTATGATGCCCCATTTTCAGGAAAAATATCATTCTTTCCTCAGAAAGTTGTTTAGTGATCCATCCTTCTACAGCAATAGTGTTGCTGACTCAACTGGAGTACTATTTTACGTAAATTCACGAAGCCATCGTATTTAGGCAAAGGGTACGGTCATCATGTAGCGGTTCTCACGCACTGGGTGGTAGCTTCTCTACCACCGATTGCACAGCCCTGCATCGCCTGTTGCGACTGCAGCAGTGCCCGTCACATAAATCCAGGTCTGGGCCCGTGCCTTAGATGAGCAATATCAAGTCAACGGGTTCAGAGGAAAATACACGGTGACACCTTTTGCACATCGTTACAGGTGTATAGTGACAAAAAATGCATTGAAAACCAAAAAATTATGAAATCTTGTTCTTTGGTTTATTGTAGCACATCGAATATACATTTTCATGAAAAATTTATGTCAAGTTTCTCAGATCTGATATAAACAGGATGAGCCAAAATTTCGACTTTATCAAGTTGAGGAAATTTTTTTAGTATCTGCAGATCCTTAGCCCGACTATGTCATCTAGGAGGATAAGCTGCCTTCGCACCAAAATAGGTGGTCATGAGGTGACTCGTTTTCCAATGAAGGGCTGTCAAAAAAAGATGTTCATGCACCGGGCAGAGAAATCGTGCCGACGCAGCACGGGCGCGGGGCGATCCGTCTCGCTATGGTATTGTAAATAAAGTTTTCGGACGTCGGCGAGTTCGGGCGGCTGTGGAAACGGTGCGTAGTCTGGGTAAGCCATCCAGCTGTCGATGAGTCCGACAGCGGTGTTGTAGGCTTGGAGCAGGCACGAAGGATTGTCCAGGCCGCGAGCTTCGTAGAGGAAGAGCGTCAAATGGGCGGTGTGAACGGCGTCAACGACGCCGAGCTCCTTGGCCCAAAGACTGGCGACCCATTTCAATATTACCGTGGCAACGGCGTGCGAGATCGGTGGTTGCTGTTCTACGTATGAAGGGCGGTAGTGGTCGCGGAAATATTGGTACAACGCCAGTGAAGCGTTCGTGGCGCGTATGTGCACCGGCATAATGATGTGAATGCGGAGGCGCCCGAAAAAATTGATCAGCACCATCTCGTGCATCGTGCGCGGTGAGAAAAATTCGACGGCCGGGTCAATATGTGGCGGATAGCCCGGCGTGACAATCGTAACAGTATGCGGCTTATCGGTAGTACGGAATCGCGTATAGTTCGGCAAGCGCTTAGCCTCGCTAGGCAACCGGGGTTTGATTGCTGGCGCGGAACTTGGTGGCAACGGAACTCCAAGGACCGGTTTGGTGGTGATGATCATATGCGGCTGTTGGACCGCAGTAACCGGAGCCGACGTCGGGGCCGTAGGCGGCAGCGACGTGGTGTGGGTTACCGTGGTCGATATGGCGGTTGTCGGAGCCGTGGGCGGCTGCGACGTTACCGTAGGCGTAGTCGAGGGTTTTGCGGGCTCCACGTCCATAGGAGGCGGCGGGAGCGGAGCTTTAAATTCATCTTTCGGCGGATTCTTTAGAGGTTCCAGGCGGCGCTGGATTTCGGCGTCTCGGTGCAATGGGCTAATATAGTCGGTTAATTTCGTGGGTGAGCGGCGGAAACCGTGGCGATAGTGTTCTTCGTAAAAACCCGTTGTGTGCACCTTACGGGTTTGTTCGCTCTGAGTACGATGCGGCGGTGCGTCATCGCGGCGTTCGTGTTGGCGGCTATCCCTGCCGGTTGCTGGGGTTTGTTTCGTTTCTTTTCGGTGGCGGTCATCACGAGAATGGGACTCGTGGTGTGAACGGTGGCTGTCTGGTTTGCGATCAGGCGGCGGTAACGTTGCCGACGCTGTTGTTTTGGAAGAATCGCGTTTGGGTTTCGGCGTTGACGTAGCGTGCGAAGAGCGTGCGGCTTCTTCGCGGATTCTTTGCTTATCGCGTTGTTCACGGCGTCGAGTGGTGCGCTCGCTGGGCGTTCGGCCGCGCTCAGCACGCGAAGTGCTGGGTGGCGGCGTACGCCGTGTACTCGGTTCGTCCGATGTTTTGGTCTTGTGAGATTTGCGGTACGCTGATTCGTCCTGGAGCTGTTGTTTTCGTTTTATCGAATGTTCATACCGCCCGGGTCTTCGGATGGGATTACCATAGCGATCTAAAGCCGGCACGGACGTGCTGGATGCCTGTGGGGTTTGGACATCCACAGGCGCCGTCGGCGGCGGTAGAATCGCTAGTTGCGGCGGTTGCGAGATCGCTTGCGGTTGCGTAATGACCGGCGGCGGTAACGGGGCCAGTGGTTGCGTGACGGGTTGGGCCATCGCAGGAGCCATTTGAGCTACTTGCGGGGCCGGAGCGATCAACGTCGGTTGCGGCAACAAAATTTGTTGTATTTGTTCCTTCAACGCTTCAGGGTAGTCTTTCCAATGATGTTCGGGGAACAACCTACCAGGCGGCGGTGGCGGAAAATGATACGCGGCTAGTGCTGCGGCCAAAGCGTCCCATTGCGGAGCTGAAATAAACTGTTGCGAAAAACGTACAGGAGCACTATACCTGGCTGCAGCAACGGTAGCAATAAGCGGAGGTCCCGGCAAAACGGCCGGCGTCGCCAAATATATTCGTGGATCCACGGCGGGTGCCGTGGTGATTGTCGTAGCGGCTGGTTCCATAGAGGCGACGTCCATAGACGTGGATTGGTCCACCGTACTTTCTTCGGGTATGTCAGTCAACATTTGTTCTGACGTCATTGTCTCGGAGTCAATCGCGGCGGGTTGGACGGGTGTGGACTCGTCCATCGGGGCCGGAGTGATGTTGGAAATTTCGTCTAGCGTCAATTTCAGGAAATCGTTGATTTGCGTAGCGGTTGCAGTGATATCGGAGGGCGCGGGTACCATAGGAAGGGCCGACACGTCTGTTGACGGCGGCAGCTTCGCTATGTTGAGATCGAAAATTGGCGTTTCAAGTAGTTCATCGTCGGCGGGTTCAACTTCAACGTCGGTGGGGCGGTCGAGAAGTTCCTCGGCGGTGAGCGTGTGCACCGAAGCCGTAGTCGGCATGGGGTACGCATACACCGGCGCGGGGAACGAAAGACGGTTTTGATGGTCGATGAGCGCGATGAACGTCGAATAAAAATGGAAACGGCTATGTGGATTGGCCGTGTAATCGTTTTCATCGATTTCAACTTCTTCGACCGACGTTTCCATGTGGAAGTTTTCGTCGAACACGATCGGGCGTAACGCGAAGCGGTTGCATATGTACGTGCTCGAGTCGGCCGAAAAACTGGGCTCGCGTTCCGGAATGCGGTTCATCCAAGTCGTGAGAAGCGAATTGGGGTTGCCGTCGCTGCGGTACCACATGCACTCGTAGAACACGGCACGTGTATCTGGCGTCATTGATTGCGCGTGGCGGAGGAGGACGTCATTGACCCAGGCGTATTCCGCGGCGGAACATGGTGAAGCTAGGAGCGCTGCTAACGGCATAAAAGTCGTTAGCTTCCGGAACCATTCTCCATCAATCTGTAAAAAATTAAGGATGGTTGAGGGGTGATAACGATAATGGGTACCGTTATAAGTGCGCTCGCGTAGGGGTTGGTCGGCGGCTACGCGTTCGGTCCAAAGATCTTCGACTTCGTGGGGAAGCGGCGGCAAGTTGGGATCGTTGTAAGGCATACGATCGCGGACGGCCAACTTGTATATCGGTGAAAGCGGGAAGTTGAGCAACTCGATGATGCGGTGGATGAGATTGCTTTTCATGGCCGACGTGACGGCTGCTTGAAGACGTTTGGGATCGTCGAACACCGATTGTGGTTTGAGAGCAGGGTCTTCATCGTCGGAGACGTCTGGTGATTTGTTCCATTCGTCTTTCTGTTTCTTTTTCTTCTTTTTCGGCACTTTCGGAACGGGGAGAAGCTTCGGGTGAGTTGTCCGCGTCAAGGATTTGATATCTCTGAAGCCGTTGGGAACCGTTCCTAAACAGAAAGACCGACCGTGGTCGGACGATGTGCAATCATACATAAAAAATTTATAAGCCGAAAGAACTTCATCTCGCATGATTGCGGGCAAGGCCACTTGCGACGTAGTCGGGTAGATCCGGTTGGCGTAGTCGGGAGGCAAGACATCCGACAGCGCGACGTTGTGAAAAGTTGCGATGACGTATTCAGCGAGATGGTCGATTTCGGCGGCGTCCAACGAGTCGTGGGGAAACAACGCGGGCGCGTTGTAGACCTCGGGGATGAAGCCGTAACGACCGAATGCCAAGAACAATAACAGCGGATAGTAGGCGTCGAGGGCCGCGTAGGCCAAAACGTCGGATTGTAGAAACGACGTTGCTGGATTGTTGAAAAAGCGTAGAGCGTGAGGAAAGCGTAAGGTGAGCTTTGAGACGTCTAGCGCCCACATTGCGGAGACTGTGGCTTTGAGCGTGCGTTTTTCCGGAAAGAAACCGATTCGGCGGGCCAACTCGTACAGTGGCGGAGATATGTCGATATTGCGAATGACGCGGTACGCGTCGAAATGGATGGCTTTCACAATGGGATCTTTGTTCTTCTTTTGCCGGTCGGTGCGAAATTGGGTGCCCAGAAGCGCGTAGATTCCCGCCCAGTCGTCGGCTCCATCGAAAGAGACTACGATGGTGTGGTCGCCGTCGACTAGGGCGAAAAGCGCGGTCCAGTCTTCTGGGGTGGCGGTGAACGTTTCGAAGACGAACATTGTGCCATTCGGAAACGCGAGTTGAACGTAGCGGGGGTAACTAGACGCCGTGGAGTCGGCTGGCATTTGTACGGTGCATTGAAACTGTTTGAAATCGGCGGCTGTGATTGATTCGGTGTCAAAGCCGACCAGCGTGTAGCCACGGAAGTTTGGTGTGGGTTGGACGGCCAAGGCCTGTCCCAAACTTCCGGGTGAAAGGAAAATCGGCGGCGGCAAGACGTTCGGGGGTCGCGCGTACATGGAAATGTACCACGACTCCAAATCGGCGACGCGAGTTAGGCGTTTGACGTTGTTTTCTAAACAAGAGCGAATGCAATACTCATCAGTGACACATGGGACACCACGTCGAATGAGCGACATGGGGTTTGAAGGATGATGTAAACGTGAATCAGGAGGGAGGCGCTGTGGTGCTGTCAATTCCTTAGAAGGACACATGCTTTGAGGCGGCGTTGGCTTGGGCGGCGATGTCACCTTGATGGGCGCACGTGGACAACTGGATCGGGCTACGATAGCGAGATAACGAGAGTTGTGGTATGCGGAAATCAAGGCAGCGGCCGGTTGTGGACTGAGAAGGCCACAACTTGACGATGACGGGATCGCGGCGGCTGACCATGGAACTCTGACCCAAGACTACAGAGGGGGAGATACTCATGGGGTCCCAAGCAAAAGCATGCAAGTATAAGCAGCAAAAGCATAAAATGAGAAAATACCGTCGCAGGCGAAACTTAAGTCGTTCTGGTGGGGCTGTCGTTCGGCCCAGCGGACATAACGTTCGTTTACGTTTATCGATTCGCGATACGGCGGAGGGTCGTCGGCCGTGGAGGATGATGCGGTCGACGGCGTCGTCATATTGAAAAATAAAATTTTTGAGAGCGGCTGGAAAATGCGACTATTGCTGATGGAAGCGAAAGATGGAAATGAAATAGTAAAAAGAATGAGCCGCTGAAAGGTGAAGAAAGTGTAAAGTAGGGAAATGCAAACACTATCATTACGAAAAGCAACACAAACACCACTATGTTAATGGAGAGTAAAATCAACCTTTCCCAATTAGTCTTATGAGAGTGATAGCGGCCAGGGTCGGGCGGAAGTAAACCGAATGGCCTCGCGCCAACAGAACCTAACATTATAGAAGAAACCCCCTCCTATTGCGTAAGTGTGGAAACCGAGACCGGATGTAAAGTGACATTGTAAAGTCGGCTGAAGGCAAAAACGATGGATTGCGTGGAAACATTGGAACTGCCGTGCATCGTTGCTCGTTATCGAGGTCGCCCTGATCTAAATTAAACAAACACAAAGATTATGTACAACGCGGCGTGATGAGCGCCGTATCACAAAAGGAAAATTTCAAAGCGAACTATTGCCGGCGGGAAGTGTGGGGCGTGCGGGGTCCGCCTTCTTCGTTGTCAAAAGTATTCTTTGCCGGTCGTGGGATGAACGGTTTTAGACGCGTTATGGAGACGGTCTGCGGGCGGCCGGGCGCGTCGAGTGCGTCAATGGTAACAACGTTTTCGGCTGCGCGGGAAGCGTCCGTGATGAGGAAAGGCCCGATGAAGTCGGGTTGAATCTTGTTGGCTTTTCGCGTGTTGGTCAAAAGAACTAAGTCGTTGACGGCGAAGTCGCGTCTTCGAGCTTTGCGGTCAAAATATTCTTTGCTGGCGGCTGCTGCGGCATCGAGATTAGCTTTGATCTTTTCGTGCATCTTGAGTTGGGCTTGCGTTAGAATATGTTGATAAGCGTCGTAATTCAACGGCAAGGTGAGACGGCGGGCGCAATCGTAGTCGAAAGTGATGCGCGGTTCATATCCTCGTAATAAACTAAACGGCGAATGTCGTGTGGCTGTATGCGGCGTGGCGTTGTAAGCGAATACGGCGTAGGGCAGGTATCGCTCCCAGTTGTCTGGATCGTCGGCGGTATACTTTTTAAGTTGAGCGATCAGGGTTTGATTGAAGCGTTCGACCATCCCGTTACACTGGGGGTGGTACGCCCTTGTTTTGACTTTTCGAATTTTGAGAAGTTCACAAATATCTTGCATGAGTTTGGACGTAAAGCATCCGCCTTGATCAGAAAGGAGTACAAGTGGGCTACCGTGCGTGAGGACGACGTTGTTGATGAAACATTCCACTATTGTTGAGGCTTTTTGATCCGGTATCGGGTGCGCGGATACGAATTTCGTAAAATAATCCTGAAAAACAATAACGTAGGGACGTTTCTCACCTACTGGCGAAATATTGACGATGTCGGTTGCCACGATTTCGAATGGGTGTTTGGGTTGAATTGGCAACAAGGGCGGAGGCGGTGACGTGCGCGGCGTTGTTAGTTGACAAATTTTACAGGTTTTGATCCAATCCCGAACGTCCTCTTCCATGCGGGGCCACCAAAAGTGAGCTTTAATGGCGGCTAGCGTCCGATTTGTCCCTTGATGATTCAAAATTTTGGCGCCGTGGAATTGGTGAAGAGTTTGGTCGACCATGGAGACGGGTACGACTAATTGCTTGACATCTTTAATTTGCCGGTATAAAAGTTGATCTTCGAGGAAGAAAATTGGCGGGTGTTTGGCGGCGTTATCCGTTTTGAGAGAGGTGATGATTTTCGTTATGGCTGGATCTGCGGCTTGAGCTTCTAAAACTTCTTCGTGAGCGGCGATCGTAATGACTTCGGCCGGAGGCGGTTCGTGGTCGGCATCTTTAGGCATTGAATTAGAGAGTGTGGGTGAACTGATGGTCTTTCTCGTCATCGCACGGGTGATGGCGTTGATTTCGGCGTTGACTTCCATGGATAGTGAAGCCACTGCTGGGCGTATTTCCGGTACCGTCAGGTCGGCTTCCGTAGTTGCACCAGCAGGGTGAAAATTTTCACGGAAGATCTTTGCGGTCAAGTTTTCAGCGTTCTGGATCGGGCATTTGTCGCGGTCATCTTTCCTAGATAGAAAATCAGCGCAAGCGTTATCCTTACCCTTAACATATTCCACTTTATAATCGTAATCTTGTAAGCTGATCGCGAAGCGCTGGAGTCGTGAATTGCGGTGTTTCTCGTCTTTGAGCCATTCAAGCGGCTTGTGATCGGTGCGGACGATAACTTTCTGGCCGTACACATAGTGGCGGTACATCCGGAAGCCGTATACAATGGCGAGGCATTCACGCTCAGTTGTACTGTAGCGGGTTTCGGCATCGGTGAGTACGCGACTATTGTAGGCGATGACCCATTGATCGTTTTCGTTTTCTTGGTACAAAATTGCTCCGATGGCGGTCGTACTAGCGTCGGTTTGAATAACGAATTGAGCTTTGCCATCGTAGACGGGGTAGCGGAGAAATGGCGAAGACGTAAGGGCTGTTTTGATGCCTTTGAATGCGGCGTAATGTTCATCCGTGGCGAAATATTGTGTGTCTTTGCGTAAGAGTCCGTACAAAGGACTGGACAAGGTTGCCAAATTCGGAATGAATCGCTTGCACCATTGAACTAGACCTAAAAAACTTTGCATACCTTTTTTTGTCTTTGGGAATTCGTATTCGGCGATCGCTTTGACTTTCTCGGGATCGGCGGCGATTCCGCGGGCGCTAAGAAGATGTCCCAAGAATTTGACTTGCGGCGGCAGGAACTCGCATTTGTCTGGTCGAAGCGTAAGATTGGCAGCGCGGAGGGCGTCGAAAATGATTTGTAAATGTTCCAAATGTTCTTCAAACGAATTCGAGAAAATAATAATATCGTCAATATAAACGAGACAAATTTTCCAAATGTACGGTCGAAGAATTCTTTCCATTAAACGTTGAAACTCGGCGGGCGGGTTTTTCAAGCCGAAAGGCAAAACTTTGAATCGAAACAAACCTTCTTGACAAATGAAGGTTGTTTTATCGCGGGAATCGACGTCGAGGGGTACTTGCCAATACCCAGCCTTAAGGTCGAGCGTGGTGAAGAATTTTGCGTGTCCCATTGCATCCAGGTAGTCGTCGATGCGTGGGATTGGAAATTTGTCGCTTGGCGTAACATCGTTGATTCCGCGGTAGTCAACAACGGGTCTCCACGAGCCGTCTTTTTTCTTTACCAAAAATAGCGGTGCGGCCCAGGGTGAGCGGGATGGTTCGATAAAATCATTGTCAAGCATTTCTTGGATATGGCGGCGTACAATCGGTCTTTGTTCCATCGCGGGGCGGTAGTAATGGCGGGAAACTGGTTTTGCGGTGCCGGTATCGATGTTGACGGTCAACTCGCTAGTGATGGTTGGTTTATCGCCGGGGAGGCTGAAAACGTCGCGATGCTGTCGGAGCATCCTGAGGGCTCTCTCTTTTTGCGCGGTAGAAACATACGTCTTTTCCGTCATTTTGTTCAGGGCGTATTCCAGCTTTTGTTGTGCGGTGTTGCCTGGGAATGATTTATCTAATGCGGCCGGCTCGTGGTCGGTTAAGTCGCGGTCGGCGGCGGCGGTTGCTATCTGACAATCGGCGTGGGTTTCGGAATACTCCAGCGTGTGCTTTGCCATCGCAATGAGTTGATTTGGTCGGAGTTTGATACTGTTCGGCGTATTGTTGATGAAAAGGAGCGGACAATGTCCATTGGTGATGTTGACCACTGCGGTTTCGACTGGGAGCTCTGCGGCAACGTTATCCGTGGCGAGTGGTTGTACAATCACGTCGGGCACTGTCGCCGATGTTGTGGGAAAAACGCTACTTTTGACCCATTGTTGGCAGTGCGGCGAAATCGAAATGGAAGCTTGGGCGACGAGAAAAATTGGTTCGGCGAGCTCAGTAACCTCCAACCGCCTAGGGGGCGGGTGGTGTGGACCAGGTTGAGCCTGCCGTATCGATTGTTCGACTTCGATTTCTTCGGGTTGGCTAAAAATATCAGATTTATCATCATAACAACTTACTCGTTCGTCTTCTGGTATCTCTTCTAAAACGTTGTCGTTAGCGGCGTTGAGAAATAATTCCGTTTGCGGGCGGATCGAGGCGATTACTTTGAGCGGCAGTTTAACGTCTTGAATTTCGATATAATTGTCTTTGAAGTTTAAAATGGCGTGGATATCCGGGTGCGCGAGGAAATCGGTTCCGATGATGAATTGATCGTTTCCGTCGTCGTCAAGAATTACGCATTTGATCATGTGCTCCCCGAAGGCGGATTCCATTGTGACGACTACCGGGCCGTGAGCGTTGACTACGGCGCCGTCGGCTACTTTAATTTTTCCACAAATCAGGAGTTGGAGCGATTGCTTGTCGAAAGCGCGTTTGACCAAACCTGATGAGAGGACGGAACATTGGGCACCTGTATCGATGAGCGCGTGTGCTTTAACGGCTCCGATTTTGATTGGGATTTGAAAGGCTCTCGTAGAAGCGTATTTGCGGACAAACGATTTGGAAGATGGCGTTAGATTATCAATTTGACAAACGGACGAACGAATATGACAGGGATCTTGAAAAGCGCGGCCTGTTGCGTTCCAACGGACGATGCCGGGGCTGACAATGGGCGCGGCGGAAGCGATTTCTTTAGATGGAACAACCATATTGGCCGCGGACGTTGAATGGTTGTTGACGCGTGTTTTGAGCGCCGGTACGGGCGCGGTGTTTGGTGCCGGTAGGGCGGGTAGGGCAATTTGCATTTCTGAAGATTGAGAACTAGCACGCGATGAATCTGTCGGCGTTGTGACGTATGGAGCAGGTACCGCGTTGTAATGAATATGTTGTTCCCACGGCGCCGGAAATTGTTGGTTCGGGTAGACGGCGTATGTATTCTGAATGAACTCATTTGAACGTTGTATAGGGTTACCTTCATAGAAATGGTTTCGCGCGCTGCGGGCGTAGTTCGCACCACGTTGGGGCGGTCCTCCGCGGCGGGGTCGCCAATCGCGTTGTCCACGGACGTCGTTTGAATTATTTCGGAAGTCGACTTGCCGTGGTTGGGCGACGTAATTTGAGCGATTTGGTTCAAGTCGGGCTGATTGTTGAGCGTTTTGCCGTTTGAGCCAGACGCAATCTTCTGTGTTGTGAGTGCGGGATTTGTGAGCGTCGCACCACAGACCTGTAGGTTGCGTCGTGCGTGCGCGGTCTCTGCTGGCGGATCTGTCGAAGCGGTTTGCGTACGGCTCTCTGTTTTGAGACTGATGGCGCGGACTTTGTTGCCGATTGATGGGGGCCGTTTCTTCAGGGCGTTGTCGAGATTTTCTTTCTTCATAGTCGCGGTCGTATCGTTGAATCAATTGTTCCAGAAGCATCTCCGTGCGCGGTGGTTGCGGCGGCGGTGGTTCAATTGCTTGTGGTTGGAAAGAGACGAATTTATTGGGCTGCATCGCCGTGTTTTGCGTCCTGCGGTCCATTGAGGGAGAGCGCTCGCGGTAGCGATTTTGAGGACGGTCCATGCTGCGGCGGCGTTCAAAACGGCGGTCAAATGGTTGCGGCGACTTCGGAGGTGGTGCATCTTGATCGACTTGATTTACCAGAATGGGTCGTTCCGCGGTTCCGATTTCGGCTTTAGTTGCGTTGAGGACACTACGGGCTTTGGCTACGGCGTCGGCCAATTGTTGAACATTTGTGAAACCCTTTGCTTGTTCGCCAATTGTGAGTTGATAGAAAACAGGCATTTTTGTCAAAAAGGTATCAATTACTTGTTTATGCCGGAAAGTTTGATCTTCATGCTGATATAATAGTTGTACATAAGTCATCACCTTACTCAAGAATGCGGCGGGTTCCTCTCCAGCTTCTGGCGTGATTGACGCGAGTTCGCGTTTAAGAGTCATTGGATTGCAATCAGGCGCCAACTGGAACATAAGCAAATGTTTGGCGTCTTCGTACCGCATCATATCTTGGATCATGTCGCTCGGCGTATCGCGGGTGAGTCGGCGGAGGGCACTCATCTTTACGTGATTGGAGGCGTCGTAGCCGAACTCATTTTCCAGTCGTATGAAGAAGCGTAACAGGCGTTTATTTGTTGCGGCGCCGTCAATTATCAACGGATGCATATTGTCGACGATTGTTTTGATGCGGCTATCTTCTTCACGATGAGATGTGCGCGGCATGTCGTACCGAGGATGCGGGTGTTCATAATAATCGTCGGGTGGATAATCTGAAAAGCCAAATTGGTTTGCCGCGGGCGGTGGGCGTCTTTGAAGCGCGGAGCGGTGTAAATCTTCATCGGCGCGCGTATTGCGGGCGAATTCGTTATTATATAAGGTATCCGTCGACGGTGCTTTGGGTTTGACTTGGTTTGGTAGCCTGCCAAAGACTGGAGCCGGTTCAGTTTCACGGAGAGTTTCGTTAGGGATATAAACATCTCTTGTTTCCTCGCCGTGAAACCGTGAGGACACCGGCGGCGGTCTTGGTGTAGGCGGATTACGCGCGTGCGTCGCGGCGGCGGTTGTGGAAATCAACTGTTGCATTTGCTCGGCGAGCGCGGCGAAACGCGCATTAGTGGCTTTTGTTTGTTCTTGAATTTCGCGTTGAACGCGTAATTGTTGGGCTTGGAATTGATCGGAGACGGCGCCGATAATTTGATCAATGGTTTGTACCGTGGGGACATTGTTGGTTATACGCGCGGCGGCGGTGTTGAGTTGTTCCAGCGCGTCCCGTGCTTCGATTCGAAAATTTTGGACTTCGTTGGCGTTTGCGATAGCGAGACTGCTGCGGTGATCGTTTACTGAAGCACGGGTGGCGGCTGGGGCTTGCGGCGGTTCAATATTGACAAAGGATTCGGAAGAGTCGGTTCTGGCGACAATTTGGTCATCATTACTTCGAGCCGGCGCGGACGGCGGCGGCATTTGCGATGCGGGCGGCGCGTTGAGACGATTTTCGGCGGTGGCATGAATATTTTGGTTTCCAAACCGCGGAGTTTGGGAAATGTTGGTCGCCGCGGTTGCGGGAATGAGCGGTGCTTGCGGCTGTGCCGTCCCGTCCAGCGCGGGAGTGCTGAAATTAGACAAGGGCGGGTTATGGGGCGGGAGACTTACCGCGGGGACCACTGTCGATTGCGTAATATTTGACGGTCGCGGCAACATCATCTGATCAAAACTTAAAGCGCGGCGTGCGGCTGTGGCGGCGTTGGGAGAACTGGAACGCGACGGAAATCGAGTGAAGTCCGGCGGTGTGTGGCTTACCGTTGGCATCTTTTTTCTCAAGGTATAATAACCTCGTTTGTACCCTTTGGCGCAGCTACGGCGGGGTCGAATTTTGAATTCTTTAATTTCTTCGGATGCAAAGCAACAGCGGGGAGCGGCAACGTACAATCCAAACGGTCACCAGTGTTATATCTTGGTTTGCGGTCGGGGTGATGCGGTGTGATGCAGGATTGGGATTCCAAGGTTGCGGCCTTAATGTACGTGCGTCCCACGCCCACGTTTACCCGATTACTTAATTACTAGTACTTAACCCCGACAATAATTATCCCAACAATTAAAGAAAACCTAGTTTCTTTAATTGTCTCCCTTCTTTTCTCACTTACTGAAATAAGGGGACTCTCCTACCTATTTATTACTATACAAAAACGTACGAAGAACTTACGTGACCAAATCGTTACGGGCGAGACGAAAAATAAAATGACAATAAAATTCTACTCCCACACACGGGCGAGCAAGGACGAGAAAGTGTGGTGGGAGGCGGCTAATACGTACTAGTGGTGGCCGGCGGGGCGCACAACTAGTAAAGAAAAATAAAATACACGTAACGGATAATGAATAGAGAGAGACCAGCGCACGCGTACCGACGTGCGCTACAGTAAGATGGCCACTGGTGGTCCGCGTTGCTCTCTCCACTTGCCACCTGCGGGCCTGTGACGTATTCTGACAAAACTATGAAAAATCGGCGGAAAACGCACTACAACATGATAATATGTGGATGATCCTTTCAGATTCGATGTTGGCGATGAAAACTACCAGTCGACAATTGAACAAAGTGTCAACTTATAATCTGCCAGAAAATCTCTTTTGAAATATTACTTAAGAAATGCTGGCGCATGATTTTTTCCGGTACGATAATTACACGAATATTGGTTAACGTTATGGCATATGATTAAAGCTCAGCAGATACTTTTCTTATATATGTGAGTATTTTCCTATTTATCCTAGACTACTTGGCTAACATCCAGTAATTGACTCAAACTGAACAACCGAAAATTCATAAATACGACTTAACATGTGTCGAAAGGTCTACTGATAATTCTTGGACATTCAAATCAATGATCAATGTCTGTCAATAGATTAATTTGACATTCTGACTCTGATGTTGACAATGCATAAAAAGTTCAACGCTTGTGATTTTGCCCCAATCATCGGGAGTTTATCAACCATAGGACACCAATCAAAAACAAAATTGACTTGTAGATAGTTTGTTTATTTATATCACAAAATGGTTACACATTGCGTGGTAGTTACATTCTTCAGATATCAACCCAGTCAGGTTTTATACTGGCCTTTATCGAATCAAAGTGTTTTTCTTCGGGAGCTGGTTCATCTGCAAGAAAAGAATGGTTTCCATAAATTATCGAAGATTCGATTTAGATAACAGTTATTACTTGCGCCAAACCATTGACAAATTTTAACGAAATTCCGCAAAACTTTTTCATAGTTCTTTCCATCAACTTTCTTGGATGAACCTTCGAACATTTTTTGTACAGTGGCAATGACCGGGTGAGCTTTAACTGAAGTAAAAAAATTTACATAGTTTGAGAGAAGAAATTCACCTATCCGAAAGATCATGTCAAGAAGAAAAAAAGCAAACCACATTTTTTAACGCTCTGTTTTTTTGTGATTTTTCAGTTTTTTACTACACTTTCTCCATGTTTTTTTCCTCAAGTTTGAAAAGACTGTTCAAAATTATATTCATTAAAAACGGATGAAAAAAAAGAGTTAAATGATAAATAAAGATGACCTATAGTCTGTTTTTTATAAAATGCTTCGAAATAGAAAAGTGACAAAAATCAGTTCTGTCGTCAAAATCGTTTATGTAGAGCTCTTACTGTAAAATTTTTTGCTCGAAAAATTGTTAAAGGTAAGGTCAATACGTTCACAAATTTTCAGTCCTGTATGATATATTGTTTATTAGCAAATCGTTAAAACCTTAAATACTACTAGCTTTCCACTTTCATTATTTAGAAGCATTTCAAGAAAAACAGACTATAGATTGTCGAAAAGAGTAGAGTAAAATGGTCCATTTTGGGAGTCAAGCCTAGCTTCATGCTTGCGGCAGACGATGAGATCCCGAAAGGCCAACCCACCAGAGTAAACATTTGTGGGGGATGGACATAGTCTATCTCAGAAGGTTATGCAGATTAGCCTAAAAGTCCACGCAAAGAGTGACGATGCCAATTTGCATGGAAGACAAGCATAAATTGGTCGTTTATTATTTATTTTGGTCAATGGTATTTTTATGATTGTGAAAGTGGATCAGACCGGCTAGTATTTTTATATTATAGTGTGATTTGTATTTTGTGGAACTATTACCTTGAAATCCAACCCGACACATCATTAATTTACCTTGCAACACGGGGAACGCAAGTAAGATCCCGGATTCCTGGAGCACTGCTCTTCTACATTCATGACTCTGTTCTCTTACTGATTGCTCGGCATTAGCCGTTGATTGGGTGTCTTGGAGCTCAGAGAGTGTTTCGATCCCCTGCAGTTCAAGTGAACTGAAGCAGGTGATTTATTATTCTGATAGGGATAGACCGAACTTTTTCACCCTAATTCTACCTCAGAACTCGTCCTATGTAGGTGAAGCAGTGGAGCAACGATTAGGTCCTTTTATCTTTTAACATAACCAAGGTCCCATTTCAACACATTCGACACAAGGAAAATAGCAAAGACAAAAACTGAAACATAATTGAAATTCCCAGTTTTCCTTTGACTCATTTTATGTTTCATAAAAAACATTATATTTCATGCATGTCTGTAAATTAAAAATTAAAGGTTTAAACAATCGGAAAAACATTGATGATCATGATAATTTCTTTAACTTGGTCTTATCTACAGCCATTGGGAAACTGGAAATGATATTCAAATCGAAGATATCCCATTGGAGGCTAATCCACAGAAAAATATACTAACCAGGTTCCGTGTGAAACAAGGTCACATCCTATCCAATCCTTGCTGACTTAAATAATATCAGCTTACTTTCCCGCAGCATTCTCAAGTGAACCCTCATTATCTCCACTATTCCTTGACACATTTGAACATGATACTAAGGATTATAAAGCTCGAAACTGTACTTGATTTCGCCTGAGAGTCAGAGTTATTCCAAACTGATTGTTTTTTGTGGCCGCACTTAAGCTGTTATCTTACAAAGTATTACACAGTCAACATATTGATGATAATCAACACGGCGCTTACTCGCAGCAAACTCAGTGTCGCAGTCTTTGATGATTCTCTGCACTTCTTCTTCTTCTTCCAAAGTTCCGACTTTTCGCTCTTTTTCATTGTGATATCCATCTGAGATAAATTTATTATTTAAAAAATAAACAGTTTTTGATAAGAATCAGAAATTGAAATAAGATTGCATAGGTTATATGGTTCTGCCCAAGAATCCTGAACGTGTAAACATGAAAAAAAAGTTGAACCAAAACTCACCACTAGAAAATGGCATCGAGGTGACGCAAATAACCTAAATTTGAATGAATATGTAATCGCTGTAGAGATAAAATTCTTTCAAATTTTACCATCATAGCAGTAATCGTAGCCGTAATCATTATAATAGAAGGCATTTTTATGATTCCTTTGAAAAATACAGAATCAAGCTCTCTAGCAAAATATTAAGATATGATTAGATATACGAAAATTAAAATTATTTATATAATTCGAGCAATTTTTTTCTATATGTTGACATTGTATGGGGTGACACATAATTGCTCAGTTGAGCAAAATATATTCACAAAAACTGTTTGCTTTTCTGGCACTGTATGCTGTTCTCATGCACAAGATTCGTTTGATTTTCATCCACTGCGAAATCTTTTTTAAGCATAGCATTGAGATGATCAACGTTAGGGCATTCACGACTACCATTGCTTTGAACTTTGAGTCTACACGCCTGGTGGATGCACATACACAATTCATGGCGCCGATATCATAGTTAGCTAGAAAAAAATTAGCCAAATGGATGCTGTTAATAAATCGCGTTAAGTATCTTCTCTATGTGCACGAAAAACCTAGTGTGCAATTTTCAAGTGATTTTACGGCAATATTTAGGCACACAGTTGTACTATTTGACAGAGAAAGACTATTCCAAGTTTTCGGAATGAAAAGTATTCAATTTACTAAATTTTCCGGTACAAGATATGCCTCAAGGAAAATCAGAAAATGACTCATTCAAATTTTAAGCGAGGTTTAATATGGAAATATATTTGTTTTAATTTTAGAGAAAGTCACAGGACAGCGACAGAATTTCAGTGATGTGAGACAATTTTTTTGTGCTTTTTTCAAACTTATTTGAATTTTCTATTGTGTTATGTACTGTAAGATTTGGTATATTTATGGGTTATGGGGTTGGTTGGAGTTACTGTAACACGAACCTCCGATGGTGTAGTTTACTGTATTGTTTTTTTTCTTTCAGCCACGGATAAATATTTCATAATCTTTCTTTTATGATTTTTCTTCATACGTTTCGGCAAGCAGTGGTGGGCGATTGGTTCGAATCCAGCGATTGACATGAATTTCGACAAGATAAAGATCAAATGGAAGGAAAAGAAGAAAGTGAGACGCTTTTTTTGGGTATGTATTTATGTGGCAATTTGTCACATTTTGTGTTATTTTAAGCTCAGTTAAATTTGATAGATTGGGAATGCAGTAGGAAAAAAATGAGTAGAAAATTTTTCATTTATTGGCGGCAATATATAGGTTTCTCGAATCGAAAAGTGGGTATGCTGGTTTTCTTGAAAATTTACAGCATGTTGGGAATCTGATTGCGATCATCTCGAATTATTTTTTTTAGGTATCTTTCGGTTAACACTCGACGTATTTTCTTCAAAGTATCCTGCGCAAAAAATTAGATCGTCCAACAACTGATGATGCCTTGTAGACATTAGCTCAATATAAAGTGCATTATGGCCATTTTGCTGAATATTTTAATACTGTTGGATAAGATCCATAGTCCATTATTGCATTTTGAACTCATGCATAACTATTTCATATTATCAATTTCTCCTACCTATGTCTTTGTCATTCAGATTTTTGAACAGCCAAAGGTCTTTGTGACGACGAGTTTATTCTTTCCACTAGGTAAGTATTTACCATGGTACAGTCCCCATTCAGCGATTATCTCGATTTAGTGACTATCCCGATTCAGCGAATCATAGTCAGAAAATTCGATTCAGCGAACAATGGTTAAAAAATTCATCCTTTTTCTTTGCGTTAAAATGCCGTTTCAGCTAAAACAACACGTGCACTACTTTGAAAATCAAAAAAATAAGTAAAACAATCCATTTACTAATTTTATTCAACAAAACAGATGGTTTGATTAGCTTATCAAGCTAATAAGTGAGCCACATGGCTTAGGCTTGTAGAAAAGAAACACACGGAACCCATTTTTTTAACATGAACAAAGTGTGGGGAGACATCTTTCCCAACCGTGGGGAAAGTTTTGACAGGGAATAGCAATACCCAATTTGCATTCCACGCAATGAGCGCAACTAAATGTTTAAAATATTGTAGATTCTACTCTTGTAAATGTTCTCTGAATCGAGAATGAGGCCATTCGCTTAATCGGGATTGATTCTTTACTTTATCAATATTATTCACTGAATCTCGGGATGATAGTCGCTAAATGGGATCACAATCGTTCACAACACTTCTGTGCCTATAACCTTTTGCCAAAATTTGCATAGAAATCATGCTGAGCAGTTGTCAGGACAGTTTTTCCTCCATTATTATCGGTCTTGCCAACAAGGGAAAAACCCATTTTTTGAAGAGTTTGGGTTTCTCTTTCTATAGTTTGTTTTTTTATAAAATGCTTCTAAATTGAAAAAAGACGAAAAATCAACTATGCAGTCAAAATCGCGTATAGAAGGCTTTCACAGTAAGATTTTTCACTCTAAAAATTGATAAAAGTTGATTGTATAAGCTCACAAATTTTCAATCTCACATGACGAATGGTTCAGCTGAAAATTGTAAAAATCTGAAATAGTACTTGCTTTCCACTTTTATAATTTAGAAGCATTTCAAGAAAAACTAGGTTTTTTCGTCAGTATTTTAAAGAAATTGGTGCTCTGGCTTTTAGAAAGTACCTTTTGATGTGTTATAATGTCATAATTTTATTGATGATAGAACACTTTTACTGTAAAAAAATTCGTAAGAATCAATCAAAATTGCTTGCAAGAGCTACTATTTCTAATATTTTTAACTACTTAAACAGTTTTAGGAACGCGCGAATATTTCGAAAAATCAACAAATGATTTTTCGGATTGCTGCAAATTCTTAAAAATATATTCAATGTGTTGTCTTTTTTCAACCAACCTGAATTGAAATTCTATCTACTCTTTTCATTCACTCATTTGTTATAATTTTTTAACTGAGGAACAATTGATCGGGTCCCGTTACCCTCGACTGTCTGGTTACCTCGCTTAATGTTACAAAAAAAGTAAACAAAAATTCCTTTTACCATGACCATCCGGTTTCCTCGACTGTTCCGTTACCTCGACCATCATGTTACCCCGATTAATGATGTATATAAAGTTATTAAAAATCTTATTACTGCGACTGTCCGGTTACCCTTTACCTCACCTATATAGAGACATCACAAAAATTACAGAGTGGAACTTACAATATGTACCATTTTCCTACGAGCTTCCTTCCCTCAAATAATTACACAATCAATATTCAGTAAGAAATTAGGTCTTACTGTTTGTATTTCCTATGAATTGGCCAGAAAATTTTACTTGAATACGAAATGGATGATTATGGGCAAGCAACGTTTTTCCATACAAAATACAGGAGAACTGATCTATTGAAATGTGAAAACATGGCTCAGGCAAATCATTTCTACGTTTTCCAGAAAAATAAATCTGTTAGATTGGCTAATGAATCAACTACTGATCGGATTCAATTGTTTATTCGGCGAGTGTGGTGCGTATTTGAATAAATATGAAAATTGATTGGGAGTAAAGGTTTTTTAAAAATCTGGTTTTGATGTGGTATTATTTTCAAAATGTGGAGCGTTATTTGGGCAATGATGTACAGGATCAGAATCACAAAATGTTCGCTTGTACACAGAACTTAAGTTTTTTGATAAATGAAAGGAATAAATGCCAGAATGGTAATATAACCACGAAAAAAAATTTTATGTAATGTAAAAGTTGAATTTCTAATGTCGAAGTAACGGGGTGGAGTAAAAAAGATTTTATTTTTTCATAAAAATCTATTGAAAGGGTGTTTTACGTATTAGTCGATGTGACGAGACAGTTGAGGTAATGAGATGGTCGAACTAACAGGATGGTTGAGGTAACGAGACAGTCGATGTATCGGAACTCAACGGAACGATTCATACTGATATTTTATCGATTTCCTATCAATATTCTGTTTCAAATTTTGCGACTTTTGTACGCTCACTAAACTGATGTCATTCTGAAACTTGACTTGAATGCCCCAGTATATTTCAATGGCACTTTTGACTATTAGAAACTAGGTCCGAAATAGAATGAATATTGAAATTTTAGATAATGTTTTAATGACACGGTGCAGCTAACAGAGGCGTCAAGAACCCCGTTTCTCGTGTTGAAAAAATTCAACATGAAAACGTACGATTTCAAAAAGAATAGTCAAAACATAGGTTAAAATGAAGAAGAAAATTTTCAAATCAAAACACCCAGTCATGGATATGTGATTGGTCGTTAATTTTAAATTTTAGAATAGATAAATATTTTGCTGCTCATGCTTTTCAGAGATGAGTATGTGTTTTTAGCAGTTCAGCCCATTTAAAAATTTTGTTTTATCTGAGAATTTGTTGATCTTTTAGCAGAATTCATTTTTTAACAAAAAAGTGCAGTTTTGACGTTTTTTCTGGAAAAAAGTATAGAGTTTTTTTAAATTTACGTTTTCCGAGCTTAAATTCGGGGTTTTGAAATTTTGGCTTAGCAACACTGATTTTCATTATTATAATTATTCTTGTGAGAAAATTTTTTCAAGTCGGTGTCGTTTCTGAAGAGGCGAAAGTATCTTCGTTATTGTGTATGTATTTCACACGTTTGTTATCTGGGAAATGAATCGTTGATAGAGAAACTGCTACCTCTGGAGCTCCACACCATGGTCAGTTGCTTTTGTGGATTTCCTCAAGTTGGTTTGGTAGGTGAGTCGATTGTGTGTTTTGTTAGACTCATATTGGCACCAGGGTGACTGGCAATCTGGAGCCTCCTAGAACTTCAGGGTTTTAGCTGAGGGTTTAGTAAACCTACCGGGGTACCTGTGTTGTTCCAGAGAGGGAAGAGATGTAGTATGCTGGCATACACTTTCCACTCATTGGATAGGTTTTCCATCCAGTCTACGGCCCCCAAATGGTTTTCGCCCAAATCCACATGGTCAACGCATCAGAAAACTAATGCTCAGTGAGGGGATTATTTCGATCTTCTGCATACAAATCAGACATGCTGGCAACCGAGCTAACTGGGCCAGATTCATGGTTTGGAAATTGAGGTTAGCGGTTTGAGGCGTAGTCCATGCAATGGATACTAGACTCATCACCAGGATTTTTTGGTTTGAAAACCAGGAACCAAATGGCTCAGAGGCTTAAATTTTTAGGGGCCAAATTGAAATTTTGGGAGCGAAAAGTTTTTAATTGAAGAATATCGAAAAACGAACTTTAGCATACTGCAGAACGTATATATAATTAAATTATATGAATATTCAAACGGTGGATATGTCTTCGAAGAAATTATTGCTCCAAATTTTATTTCTAAGCAACGTTTTTCGGTTACAGACTTCTTTCTAAATATACAAAGATCGGCCAAGAAATTTTTGTGCAGAGAAAATTTTTTAAATATAAAAAAAAGATATTTCGTTTATTTTTGTGCAAACCTTCTTCCAAGGTAGCACTTGAGTTCATCGCCTTCCGGCACAAAAGTATAAGGTTTTGAAAATGCAGCTTCTATTCTTATTCTTCTGTGGTTTCTTCTATCTTTCTCGTGCTACGCAACGAAATTTTTTTTTAGATTTTCACACCCTAAAATGCTGAAAATCAACTACAGGAAAATTATTCAATAAAGATAAGGCTCGAAGACATGTTAAATATCGTTTTACAAATTAAAAAATATATTCATACTTTTATAAGTTTCAAAAATTCGAATTAAACTAGGAAATGGAAATCACCAGTTATATGGTTATGAATTCAAACGTGGCTGCATATTTAAAATGATACTTACAAAAAAGTTGAAAAATTAAGATTTCGACCATGCACCAAAATTTATCTTTTCTTTGTCGAACCCCAAAATGTACTTCCTTTTACGAAAATTTGCTTCCCCAGGAAGTTGAATTTGTAGAAGAACAGTTAATTAAATCCGGCGTTGTGCGCCGGAAAATTTTCGTTGCTTTATGATTTTAGAGCCTATAAAACTCCTACTTAAAATTTAAAATTGAATGAAAATAACAACAATTCACTAAAATATGAATAGATAAGTGAAAATTTTAGGAGCCAAAATGCCTCCTAGACCAAAAATTTTAGGAGCCATTTCCAAACATATAGGGGCCCAGGCCCTTAAAATGCCAAAAAAGCCTGCTCACCACAGCAACACGAACCCAGCCATTTTATTGAGCACTGATCGGGATAGTTTCACCTACCGGATATTTGAGAGTGGTGGGAATGTTTCGTGCCACCCAGGAAGCACATAAGCAGGTGATGTTGAGCTCATTCTTTACAAATTCACATATTGTCTGTAAGATATTTCAGTGGACATTCGAATCATTCCTTCTATGAAGCTTAATCCGTCATTCCACACATTCTGGAAGGATATCCATTTCAATGAGCATCGCATAATATGAGATAACACTTCTTGACAGAGATGATGATTTTGAAACACTATTTAGTGAAAGTCTATTATGTCTAAAATGACAGGTGCATCGACAGTAAAAAAACTTATTTTGACACGAAATTTTCGAAAACATTTACGCTGTAAAAAATATGAACTACTCCGTAACAATGGAAAAAAACCAAAATAAAAGTGACAACATAATGCTTATCGATTTTTGATACGGATATAGCCTGTTTCTTATAAATACTTCTAAATAGAAAAGTGACACAAATCAATACTCCGGTCAAAATCGTTTGAATAGAGCTCTTACCGTTTCACTCTAAGAATTGTTAAAGATGAGGTCAGTATGCTAAGAGATTCCCAGTCCTAAATGACATATCATTTATCAGAAAATCGTGGATATCTGAAATACTACTTGCTTCCAACTTTCATTATTTAAAAGATATTCAACAAAAACAGGCTATAGAATTAAATCAGAACCTAAATTCTCCTGATGAGATTATTGAAAAAAATTATCTGGCAGCCTTCTTATTGCCTATGAACGAGAAAATTTTCTCACCAAGTACAGTAATAACGCTAATCATATTCCGTTAATTGGACTTACTTTCATCTATTTGCTGCATCCGTCATTTCAAAATTAATAAACTATTGTGAGGTTTCATACGTGTCAGATTAAATGACCACGAAGACTATATGAAGCATCATAGTGCATTTTCACAGGGTAAGTTTTATAGTTGCCCATAAATTTTCTCACCTTGAGCAAAAATCATTCCTCTGCCTGGAATGTTTAAAATCGAAAAAATGGTCATTCAACTTTAGCTGAACTCTTACAAATTATCATGTATAATCAGCTTTTTTAAGCCGTAGGCATACTTGGCCGCAATGGGCAAAACATAGTGCCGCCTGCACATTTTTTGCGGCTTTCAAAAACTGCAGCCCGCTAGTCTACCGGAAAAAAATTTTGCAGGTGGCGATCCGCAACCGCATTGCGGTTTAGTGCGGTTTACGGAGCCGCAATGAGTTCTCGAGTGGAGCACTTTTTGCGGTTCTGATAGCCGCAATCGATACAGCATATGCAATTCTGTGCTGAATAACAGTAGATACCTGAATGTTATCAACTATAGTCTGTTTTTCTTGAAATGCTTCCAAATAATGAAAGTGGAAAGCAAGTGTTGGGGATGTGCTTACAGCAGTAGCAATCCCACATCTATGCAAAATTGGTGAATCAACAAAGTTACGATTCCACCAAAAAAGGAAGAAATATTCATTCGGGCTTACTTCTGCAATTTTGGTGTGTCGTGGGCGAGTCGCGTCCGTTATAAATTGTATTGTTCTGTTTCGCCCGATAAAGGCAACGTCGACAGCCCGACACCCATATTTGCATATTATTAGTATAATAATTATTTATTATTTATATTACTATTCCTTGCGCATTAAGCGGAAGGAGGGAGTCACATTACACGGGAGCCAAGCCAAGGTGAAGCCCCAGTCCTTTTGGATATTATTATAGTGAGTTCTGTTTATTTGTGTAAACCTTTAGGAGGCATCTGGGGAGACCCTGAGTGCCCTTCGATTGCAAGAGTTAGAGTTTCCAGTTACTTATTAGTGACTGAAGGTTGTGTTTATTTCTGCTTAGGGACTGTTGCACTGTGTTTAGTTGATTACTAATAGGTAGCTCCTTTGAGTGACCTACAGTAGTCGATTGAGTACAAGCCAATAGGACTTGAGTTATATTGCTGACATCTTCGGATCTAAGCAGAGATATAAACATAACACAAGTAGTATTTCAGATTTTCACGATTTTCTGATGAACAGTGTACCATATAGGACCACAAGGACTGAACCTGCTGACCCCACCTTTAACAATTTTCCAAGTGAAAAATCTTACGATAAGAGCTCTATGTAAACGATTTTACGACAGTACTTATCTGTGTCACTTTTTTTATTTGAAAGCATTTTGTAAAAAACAGACTAATAGCCAATTTTTTCAAAACTAGCTTTATCAGCGGCTTTTTTCCTTCAAGGGGTCTTTTGAGGGAAAAAATTCAGAAATGAAAAAAAAATTTGGGAAAGTTTCCGATTGTGAAAAACATTTTCAGGAATTCAAAACCAAAAAGATGTATTTTGGTGAACTTTGGAAGGTCAAAATCTGAAAACTTTCCAGCGCTTCATGCCACTTTTTCTCCAAATCCTGCTTTTCGGGGAAGCAAAATTCGGAAAGAGAAAGAAATTTTGGGCGCTTTCCCCACTTGGGGAAGAAATTTTTGCGGATGGGATACAGAAAAGATGCATTTAGAGCACTTCAGAAGGTCATCATCTTAAAATTTAATTGAATTAAAAATTAAAAAATCAAATAATCATTAATTTTTAACATGTACAGTAAACGCTTCATTTTCTGTATGTATTATGTTAACTTACATGAACAGCCTTGCATCTCTTTAATAATTTCGGGTTTGAAATTGCGGTGAACTGTTGCGGTGAACTTGTGCGGTGAACTTGTGCAGTTTTCCGGTTCTGCATTTTTGTGGAACTGCACAAAAGTATGCCATTGTGAGAGCCGCGATCGACCGGCAATTGCGGGCCGCAAAACTTATGGCCGCAGAAAAAGCCGGTCAAGTAGGCCTACAACTTTAAGCTGGGTATATACTTACCCGTACGCACGTGTGCCGCCGATTTTTGAGCGGGGCTCCGCGATTTGCGGCCCGGAAATTGAACGCACAGTCGTGCGCCGCATTGCGGGTGCCGGGCGAAAAATTTGCGGGGCCCAATAATTTTGCGCGTGCGGGCAAGTAGAAACCATTTCTACTTTTTCGCACATCTGTAATTCATGCGGATCAGGAACCACCGCTGCAGTACAGTAAAGTATTGTTTTTTGCTCATGGCGCACGATTGTACTTGATTTTCGAGCCCCCCCCCCCCCGTTGGCGCGATGTGATTGCAATATTTTTAACCTGTTTCTGAAATGGTGGGAAAACTTTGGACTGTTTCCCAAGTTGGGAAAAACATTTTTGGATGCACCGTAGAAAATTCGAAAAATATTACGCGCGGGAAATAAATGGCTACTGTGCCTGGCGCGTTTTAAAACGCTTTGTCATACGTTCGGGGAGGGGCACCGTTTTTTCCTCTAATGAGGTGTTTTGTGGAAAAAAAATTTCGAAATGAGGAAAAAAAATTTGGGTACGGTTCTCATTAAAAAAAAAAATTTGGGGGAATTCAAAACCGAAAAGATGCGTTTTGGTGGACTTAAAAGGTTCAAAATCTCAAAATTTCCGGAGCTTCGCGCCGATCATGGGTATAATCTTAACTAGTTTCTATCAGGCACGGCCGTTAGCACTTGTAAACTATCGTTTTTTACTCATGGCGCACGATTGTACTAGATTTTCCAGCCCTCCCGCACACCCGTGCGTACGGTTAAGTATATTTAAATGCGGCCCACAATGAGGCCGCATGCGCTTTTTTGGCTGAAGTATATTTTGACAACCCGCATTTTGGCTGCACATTGGCAGGTCGCAAAACTGCTCCGCACGTGCGTACGGGTAAGTATATACCCGGCTTTACCAAAACCGGTCTTTTTGGAAGAGATTTTTATCTATTCCCTAAATTCTTACTCCTAACATTTCCCAAACAGGGAAATTATCGCATCTCTTGTTAGCTCGGTCAAAAATATAGGTACTTCTTTGTTTACTTGATCCTTCTGATAACTTAACAATGTGCCATTTACGAAAAAGCACGCCACAAATTCTCTCGAACCATTGAAATCCTGAATGCTTTTTATATCACTGCTTTTTATACATTCGAAATACAGAAAGTCAAAAGCCACATTCAGAGACGTACAGATTATCGTTCTACTGCAGTGAAACGGCTATAAAAATGTAGCATCGATGAGCGTGAATATTCATATTTCTTCCAAAAATTAATAAACATGTGTACGTTATCGATGCTACAGTAAGCATGTTATCAAGAATGGGATAATTTTGCTCAAGAATTATATGAAGGAAATAATATACCACATATACCTATGGTGGAGAATTTCTTTCGTCATATTTTTGAACTTGTGGACGAAAACTGGCTAGCAATCTTTGTTGATGCATCATACAGATACAGGTCACAGTTTTCAACAGATGTAACTTTTTCGCTAACTTTTTCTCCTTTTTTGGGCCAACCCATGCTATTCCATGTGCACACTTTGAAAATTCTACCAGCTTGACAGCCTAGAGGCACTGTTATTTTTACTCAAAGATTTTTTCACATGTTAACAATCCCCAAAGGATTTTCCAGATTTTCGAAACGTTTATTTTGCAGCAAACAGACACCTTATTCATACATTTCAGGAGTCAATCTAAACAATCTGACCATCTCCCAGTCAGTTAACCATAAAAAGGGGTCAAAAACGGGGAAAAATCTTTTCAGGTCAGTCAGATTGTGCTGATGAACAACAATCGGTGTAATGAAACAGTTGAATGTGTAATAAATAGATTTCCCAGATTGTCAGATTACTGATGTGTCTGCTTAGATCAGCTGCCGGAAAAATTGGTACTTATGCACTTTAGTGACCCCTGAATTTTTGCCAAGTTTTCTCACATGTAAGGTACATATACAGTCATGCTCAAAAGTTTAGGACATCCCAGTTTAAAAAATGGAAATGAGTGATTTTTAAGAAAGCGATGTTGTAAACTAAAACGGCAAATTAAAATGTTGTTTTAGTTTACACTTAAACACTTTTTTGCTGAATCTAATGGTGTAATTCTTATTTCTCTATCGTTATTCGTTGAATCACTATTGATGGGTAAAGAAAGGTCACTTTCCCCAAGTTTATGGGCTCCAATTGTGTCCATGAAAAATTATGCTGGTTTTTCGAGAAAAAAAATTTGCTGAGAAGCTAAATATTAGCCGACGTGCTGTAATAAATGCTCTTTCAAAATATACAAAAGATGGACATTTTTGTGATTCTGATCAATCTGGGCGACCTTCCAAAGCCAATGAAGTTAGGGACCGTTGTATTGTACGAATTAGTTTAGCAGATAGATGAAAATCATCTCAAGACATCACTAATGAATACAATAGTGGTCAAAATCAGCCAGTTAGTTGCCAAACGATTAGTCCTCGCCTTCTCAAAGCTAGATTAGCTGCCAGGGTCACTGTTAAGAAACAATTCATCAATGAAGTTAATCAACAAAAGTGCTTAAATTTTGCTCGTGAACATGTGCATTGGAAGGCTGAAGATTGGAGTCAAGTTTTATTTTCAGATGAATCAAAACTTGAGTATTGCAATTTTTTATTTCAGGACAAAACTGTGTGAGCATTCTTTTAAAGGAAGCGCTGTGTTGTATTTCTCACAAAAGTCTAAGGTGTTCATCGTCGTGTTGTTGAATGTTTTAAGATTTTAATTTGGATTGCCTACTAGGTACAGGAAAACATGGAGGTGGAGGTAACATTTTAGTTTGGTCGCATTTGGCTGGAATGGCATGGACAACTTAGAAGTTAGAGCAACTTAGAAGTCATCCTAAATTCACCACATTAGCTTATATCGAGTCATTAAACACTAATTTGTTCGAATCACTTCAAAAATGTCTCTCTAAGCCTTTGGAATATTTCTATTTCCAACAAGATAATGATCCCAAACACAAGGCAAAAATTATTGAAAATTACTTCATTGCAACCGGTACATCCCCTGCTATTTTGGGCGCCTCAATCACCAGACTTAAATCCAATTGAAAACCGTTGGTTAATTCTGAAGAACAAAATATTCAAAAGTGGTTTCCAGGCCAGAAGTCGTGCAGAAATGGTTGAAAAACTTAATCATGTTTGGTTTCTATAACTGTTGCAGAATGTCAATGATTGATTAGTTTGATGCCTGATGGAATGAAAGCTGTAATAACTACTAAAGGATACCCGATTATGTTTTAATTTCATTATTGGATATAGAAGTGTCATCAAATTATATTTACTTATTGTTATGTTCTCATAAAAAAGGCATACAATCCTTGCAATTAAATAAAAACGCATAAAATCATGGGGTGTCCTAAACTTTTGAGAATTATACAGCATATATGTATAGGCAACCTGCCCTAGCTAGTTTTTGAACATGCTCAGGCTTAGCCCCAACGGGCCAAAAGCAGTGCGGCCCATGTACATATTTTCGTGGCTTTCAAAAATTGCTGCCCGCAAATCACGGGAAACCAGAAAAAATTTTGCAGGTCGCAATCCACAAGTGCATTGCGGTTTAGTGCACTTATTGGTCTCACAAGGAGTTCTTTTGTGGAGTAAGTTTTGCAGTTCTGGTAACTTCAATCTGTACAGTGTATGCAATTCTCTGCAGTATAACACTAGATACCTGAATGAAAGTGAACATAAAACACAGATCCACCTGCAGATCGCGGATCCGGATTTGATGAGTTAAACATTTATGGGGATCAAGAATCAGCGTAAGCAAACTAAGGTTTTTGAAGTTGGTTTTACAACTATTTATCTGGATCGCCATCAAACCCACAGATCCCGATCTGGATTGATGCATGGAAAACTGATTTTTTTCCATATTTAGACCACAGATTGCTTTAAAGTGATTGTCGGGGTTGTCACAGGTGCATGTGTTCAGCTTCCGGCATGGGTGCACAGGCGGAAGGACGTGGCAAAAAGTGGCAAAAAAGAAAAAAAAATTTGCATAGAGAGATGCAGCCACTGTTTCGCGGATTTTGTGTTTATTTGTCAGTGTGAAAAATATGATGTTTATTATTGGGAGCATCGCCGTCATTCGTCCTACTTATAATTATTTTTTATTATTATTTTGTATGGCGTCGCCCGTGGCATACCCAATACAAGTTGGACCAGTAACTTGTATGATTTTGTGAGCATATTGAAGGATTTCATAAGTTTAGGATTGGAGACTTGGGTGGGATCTCTTGAGGTACATGCCAAGGTGTTCTGCCTGAGGTTTGGTGAAGTACTGGCGAGTATTTGGTGAAACATGTGAGAGAGTTTTTAGTTTATTGTTTTTATTAGCCTGTGGTCAGAACTGTTGCAACTTCCTTTGTCTAAACCCAAAGGCCGGTCACAGCATTCTTCACCCACAGCAGCCTAACATGATATATTTTTGATCCAAATCCAAACTTTTTGATATGGATCAGCGTTTTTGATCTAGATCAAAATTTGTCGCAATTTTTTTCCTGATGTGTACTTTCATCCTACAGATCAAATATTTGATTCAGAGCAAAATTTTTGGACCTAAATCAGTTTTTTTCTACTTTCGCCTGGCAATGATAAATTTCAACAAATCAGAAGCTTTGATTCTGATTAAAAATACAGCATATCAAGGCAATCTGTGATCCAGAATTGGAAAAAAATCCAGATTTAAGTTATCTCGACCACAGGTCCAGATGGCTGGATTGGGGTCTGTGGGAAGGTGCGGATGGTCGGATTGAGGTCCTAAAAAAGCTGCCAACTATGCCCAGCTCAAGGATCATGCACGCACATGTTTTCTGGCCTCCAACCCCCAGCCAGCTGCCATAAAAAATATTTTTGGCACTGCGCCTATCAAAGTGTAAACTTGGATGTGTAAACCAGTAAAGGCAAAGAAGCCCCCAACTATGGACATGTACACTCCTTGCACAACTATCAGAATGGACTTAATTTTAAAGATGCCTAATGAGAAGGGTGCTACATCCCCCAATGTGGCATTACTCTGCTCCACCTTGAGCCTCAGTCTAACGGTTAGGTAAATGACTGGCAATACACTATGGTTCAGTTTACTTTAGAGCAAATTTTAGGTTTATTTATTTTACATTTATTTATATTTACACTATCGCATGCATGCTGGTTGTATATATCTTACACGAAAAAACTAGCAAGCCTACATTGTCTATACCCAGGCCCATAACTAGGAATTTTTTTCAGGGGGGAATCCCCAAAATGTTTTGACTTACTCAAAACTCGGCCAATAAAGGTCGCCCAGCGACCGACCAGTGGGCTGAGGGGTCCAGGGTGGCGCGCCTGAGCGCCCCCTGGTGGGGTCTGGGCAAAGCCCCAGGAAAAATCCATTTTTAGCACTGTTAGTGCTCGAAAAATTTCTTAAAACGCTATATTTAAAATACATAATTGAGAAAACTCAAGATCAAAATTTATTGGCATATTTTGACAACAGTTGTGGTTTCAATGCAGCTGGAATATTGATCAGTAGAGCGTTGGCGTTGGTTTCATTTTCTCAGACAGTTATTTCTTCATTTTCTGAATTCAAAATTATAATTCATTGTGCATTGAATTTATTGTTTGAATCGAACTAACCTGCTGATGATGCTACTGAGAGGTCTGCTGGCGTCAACGATTCGGTAGAAGCTGTAGTTGAGGCTAGTGTTACAACTAGATTAGTATTTAAATAAATTTTAACTCATTAGAACGATGATACAATTTTATTCTAACTAACCTGTTGATTCTGAAGGTTTTTGAGAATCATTCGCAGCACTAGATTCACGTGAAGAAGCTGAATTTGATGCTACACATTGACGTTTGTTGTTTAAATTTGAAGATGTAAAATAGCTAGTGATACGCTTCATATTGTATTAGATTCAAAAGTTGAAACAATCCCGAAAAAATTTTCATGAACTTCAACCTATACTATACATCCAATGCAAATTATAAAATATGTACAGCAAGAAAAACTGTAATATTATGTAGGAAACAGCGAAATGAAAGTCAATCAATATTCAACAAATGCATTACACTGTTAGACACGCAAATTTTATTATAAAATATAATATTTGTACCTTTAACCCTTCATTTTTATGATTCAACAAAGGAATAGAAAAAAATTCACAGGTGCCAAGAGTAGTCACTTGTTCACATACATGCGCTCGATCAGATACGCTAAAAATTTTTTTTCGGATTTCATTTCAGGGGGAATTCCCCCTA
The DNA here is from genome assembly GCA_963922205.1 of Romanomermis culicivorax. Classification (NCBI taxonomy): domain Eukaryota; kingdom Metazoa; phylum Nematoda; class Enoplea; order Mermithida; family Mermithidae; genus Romanomermis; species Romanomermis culicivorax. The sequence goes on along the minus strand of CAWUHX010000014.1, from coordinate 1,050,275 downwards.
TTCCCCCTAGTTACGGGCCTGTCTATAGCTATATGCTTTGTATATCTTACACGTTAAAAGACTTTGGAGAAACTCACGGGTCGCTAAAGTACGTGAACCGAAGAATTCAGGTATCGAAAACCTGGTTTTTCAGGCCAGTAGTCGGAGACACCAACCACTAGATCAAGACGGTTTCACTATAGGATTTGAGTCTAGGACAGTTCGGCGCCAACAATTGGTCGCCTGAAATCAAAAAATTTCATATGTAAAAACAAAATTATAAAAAATAAGCATTTTTACTCTTAGTTCTTTTCACAGGTTGTAATATTTGTGCAAAAAAGTTATAAGCCAAGAAATAATACACCTATAACATACAACGAAAAGAAAAAAACAGAGGCTTGAAAAAGGGTTGAAAAACTAAAAACGGTTGCGGAAAGCGAAGAAGCTGTTTTTTCGACTGAAAAAGTAACGAATCATGCCACAGTACAAGAATAAAAAATAGCTGAAAAAGAAGGTAATAAGCGGAAACATAAAAATATAAACATAAGCAAGACATAGAAAACAACAGAAGGAAAGAAATACAAAGATAAGTATAAAAAGGGATAAGATGAAAAAAAAGAAAGTAAACAAAATGGAAGCAAAAATTTAACAAAAGGAAACAGTTAGGCACCAAGATGACTGTTACTGACATGGCAGTGCCGATATGGTTATGTCCTTTTCAACAAGAATGTCCACTCCAGATTTTTTAGGGGTAAATGAGGAAGCTCACTTATTCCTTATCCTGTATGACATCTGAAGGTGTAGCATGAAGTAGATATCGAATACAAAGCCACAAAATATGAAAATTTCCAAACTCTGTCAATTTGTAAGTATTGATCAAAATGTTAAGCGTTTTGCTATATTAGGCTGTTAAATGTGCAATTTACTGTACACAATACCGGTCGATCGTCAAAAAATTGTTTTGTGGTGATATGCGCCTGTTTAGCTTTGGGGAAAATATTAATTTTTATCAGTACGTTTTTTGACGATGAAATTGGTTTTCGATTTTTCGTTTTCTTAAGCGTTTTTCCGGCTGTTTGAAAAAAGTTTCGAAGGTCTTTAAAAGGTTTCAACGTTTTAAATTTTTAAAATGACCCACTTTTTTATTCAATTTTTTCAAATAGTTGTAATTTTTTCACATCCTATATTTTTTAAAATTTTTCTCTCGACAATTTTTTTCAGAAGGTTAAGAGCCCCCTTTGCCATCATATTGAAAAATTTATGCATATCGTTTTGTAAATTTCTAAGTGTAGATTTCAGAAAAAACCCGTTTGAAAAATATTTAAAATTCTTCAAATGCTAGCCGCAACTTTCCACTTTAGATATTGACCACTATTTCATGAAAAACTGACTATAGAAAAACTGCTCGAGCCAATACAAGGTTGGATGCAACAAACTATCAAATGAATATACTGAACAAATTATATTCTTTTAAAAGTAAAAAACGAAGCTTTGAGCATCAACGCACATGAATTCGATCAAAAGTGCAATTATCACACAGGTAGAATTGGATTGATGCCTGAAAATTTCATGGAATAAGTGACAGTAAATATCACAAGATGCGAATATATTGCTGAAAATCGAAGACTCTAAGATCTCCCCACATTTTTGAATCTGTTTTCGATCAGAAGCCACTGCTCAGTTATTGTTGATGGGTATTTTCTCCAACTCAACCTACCTGGTTGGCATTGTGACTCGTATAATGCACTTCTACAGTTGTATAAATATCTAAGTTCTGCAATATCGCACGTCGAAAGACCAGTGAGTGGAGCTAAATAACGTTGCAGTCTGCAAAAAATTCAAGTTGGGACAGTTCCAAAATGACGGGATTTAATTGGAAATAAAATCTGCAGGTTTTTGTAATGAAATGCTTGTAAATAGAAGAATGAAAATAAATTAGTACTGTCCTCAAAATCGTTCACATAAAGCTTTAGTGTAAAATTTTGGGCTGAAAGAATGCAAGGGTTAGTTGAGTATGATCACAAGTTATCAATGCCTCTTGGATCCTGGATCCGGTTCTACTAATGTTGCGAAAATTTCTTCTCGCTAGCAAAACTAGTTATTGACGAAATTTAGTGTAAATAGGATTCTACAAAGGTCACTAAAATTGTATAATTTGATAGTGTCCTTATTCTCTGAATGTTCCTTCGCCCCGAATATCCCGATACTCCGAAACTCCATATTCCACCAAGGTCCCGATTCCACCAATAATCAATAAAATTTCCGTTTCCCTGACCAATTCATCAGCCCCTATTCCTTGAACGTCATGATTCCCCGAATAATACGGGTGGGACGGATCAACTTCGGATCCACATCTGGATCTAGAAAATTTAATCTTCAGATCCGTATCCTAAACTGTAGATCCGACGGGATACAAATTCTAAACAGTAGATCCGGCCGGATTCAGATCGTATGCTGATCCTGTTATATATATAACATATATATACAGGTTTCAAGAATGTCATTGAAATGAGAGCTCAAAATCTTTATACTTGGCTTTGTTGCAAGCTTCTATCTGCATCGTGCAGGAATTACCGAAGAAATGAAAAAAAAAGAAACAAAATTTTTTTGAAAAAGTTTGAAAAAGTTCTTTCTTTCCAAACAAATATAGATTTTTAGTACGGTGAAATACAACAATTCATTCACATATACAGGGTGAGCCGAAAAGCCAAAAAAAGGCGACTGAATTTTTCATAGCTTCCGAATGGAAGAAGCTACTAAATACCGTTTTCTGCCGTCGATGGATAAAGCATCTGGCATAAAAACTGCAAAGTTTCAGCCAGATTGCTAGAATATTCACTGACCAGATTCAAGAATACTAAACGTCGATTTTTTTGCGAATGACTATTTAAAAAATCGACAAAAATTAAGAAAATCAACGTGTTTTACAGCAGACAGGTACAATAGATCCAATCATAAGAACCATATAACAGCTGGAAACTGAAAGAGAACCGTTTTAGTGTTTTTTACTTTTCGTTTCACGAATAATTTGAATTGTTTTTCGATCTGGTCAATGACAGAATGAATTTTGCCATAATTTTGCTTTTTTTTCCAATTCCAAAACAAAAGCTCTCGATTTTAGCAAAATTTTACTCATATTGAACAAGAAGTTGATGGCTTCAAATTACGCTTAACTTACAAATCTGGGTGATTTTTAAAGTAGTATTGTGTGTTAACAGCTTTACAAACCTTTTTTTCACAATAGGACAACTATTACCTTGATTTCAGAGTTTTTACTTTTTAAAAAATTGTAAAATTTTTTCGAAATTTATGTTTGTACAGCAACCATGAGCGCTAGGAGCATAATGTTTGGTCCTTGCCTTGCAACAAGGACAAACAAGGCATTCTTAAGCCGTAGGCATACTTGACCGGTTTTTTGCGGCCGCAAATTTTGCGGCCCGCAATTGCGGGTCGGTTGCGGCTCTCACAATGGCATACTTTTCTGCGGTTCCGCAAAAATGCGGAACCGGAAAACCGCAATTGTAAGCATAGTTAACCGCAATTTCGAACCGGAAATTACTTAAGAGATGCAAGGTTGTAGGTTTCCGAATCCAAAAGCGTCAAAATGCTTGGGTATGCTCCTAATTGCATGGAAAAGCATCCGTAGGCACGTTATAAACGTTTTTAAAAATGCCAAAAATTTTTGGAAAATGAGGAAAAAATTTTTGGGTCCGGTTCTCATGTGGAAAAAATCAACCGCTCTAAAAACATCATGTTTTAAAAGCTTAAAAACACTAAAATAAACCGTCTATGAGCATTTTTAAGCGAAAAAAGACTTTAGAAAATTGGGGAAAAATTTTTTACCCCTATCGCCATTTGACGAAAAAGCCGGCGGGAAAAACAGTGTTCACCAAAATACATCTTTTCAGTTTCCGATTCCCGAAAATTTTTTCGACAATGAGAACCTTGCATAAATTTTTTTCTTTATTCCCGAATTTTTTTCCTCAAAAGATTCCTTTGCAGAAAAAAAACACACTGGACAAAGCAAATTCTGGAAATAATTGAGTTTTCTAGTTGATAAAGATCAGGTATTCAGTGTTATTCAGCGCGAAACGGCATATACTGTATCAAGTGCGGCTGCCAGAACCGTAAAAAGTACTCCACCCGAGAACTTTTTGCGGGTCCATATACCGCACTAAACCGCAATGCGGTTTTGCGGGTGACTTGCGGGTCGCAATTTTTTAAAACCGCAAAAAAGTGTGCGAGCCGCAGACTTTTTCGCCCGTTGCGGCTAAGTATGCCTACGGCTTAATGCAGCAATCCGCATTATAAAAGCTTCATCTGTTCAAACTTATGAAAGTCAGCACTAGTCGCCTTTTTTGGCTCACCATAAATATATATATGCTATATATAGGATTTGAATCCGATCTGGATTCGGTCAAATCTGCTGCCTAGGAACCGGATTCGGATCCGACCTGGATTCTGTCAGATGTGCTATTCAAGAATCGGATTCGGATCCTACAATTGCAGTTTTCTAGATTCAAGTCCGGAACCGAAATATATCCGTCGCATCCATAGTATTCGGGGAATCGGGACGTTCGAGGAAGGGACTAATGCATTGATCGGGAAAACGGGAATTCCGTTCATTATTCGGCGAGTAGGGACGTTCGAGGATGGGACTAATGCACTGATCGGGGAAACGGGAAGTTAATTCATTATTCAGGGAATAGGGATCCGGGCAATAGTGTTATTAGGGGAATAGGGATACACCCTATAATTACGATAGTGGAATGTTGTACGATAATGTACAACGATTCACCTGCAGGATCATAGGTGGCGCGAGCGCCAACCTATAATATACATATGACCCCCAAATTTCAAGCCCCCCTCCAGAGCCAAAACGGTAAGAGCTAGAACCTTCGGGTTTTTTCATAATTTCGGGCATAGGGGCAAACGGGGTGCCTTTTGTCATTTCGCCTCATCAGGCAAAAAACGCACTTTTAAAAGGCCTCCAGTTCCACCACGCCCCGCAATGGGTGTGCGATATCCAAGCTCCATACTTCGGCCTAAGCATCTTTGGGGTGATTTTTCATTTTTTTTAAACATGGCTTCAATTCAATTATATGCTGATCCAAAGTCCCAGAAACCGCGAAATTTGGCAATTTTGTTACATAAACTAACGGCTTCAGAAAAATATTTTTTTGCAGCATAATGTACTACCATGCCTGAATTTTTTGCAGTTTCAATTAAACCGGTAGCCTTATTGAGATTTTTGGGGTGTGAGGCTTTTCGATCATGGGAAATTCAATAGACACGGTCACTTTACACAAAAAACATCATTAATGTAAATAAAGGTACTCCCTGACTTTTTGGGGGAAGAAGTTTTTGACCATTCGCAAGTCGACGGACGCAGTCACTTTACAAGAAAAATTATCCCGCGCGTAAACAAGCGTATTTTCGTGATTTTTTAGTGGAGGGGGTTTTTGACCGCGGGGAATTTCACGAATGCAATCACAACATTAAATTGAATGTAAACAAATGTAGTTCTGCGATTTTCTGGGTAAGAGGTTTGTGGCCATAGGGAATTCAATAGATGCGTCACTTTACACAAAAAATTATCTCGGGTGTAAACAAGCGTATTTTCGTGGTTTTTTTGGGGGAGGGGTTTTCGACCACGGGGAATTTAACGAATGCGGTCACTTTACACACAAAATCATATTGAGTGTTAGCAAATGTATTTCTGCTCTTCCTGGTGGAAAAGGTTTCACTTCACACAAAAAATTGTTCTGTGCATAAATAAAGGCTTTTCTTCGGTTTTTTGTGTTGGGCGGGTCTTGATCACGGGGAATTCAATGGAAATGGTCGCTTTACCTTTTATTTACAACGTGTTTCCAGTTTTATGTGGTTGACGCATCTTTTACTATTACCGAAAGTGAGAATTCGTAGCTTTAAGATTGTTTTTTATTATTTGTTTGATGTGAAGATGACCAAATTTGAATACGTCAATGTACTTCTACGAAGGTTTTCATGCATGTCTGAGGCCCACTAAAAAGAGGTGGACCAGTTTATTAGAAAATGCCCCGATAGGGCAGAAAAAAGAAGAATATATTCGCTTGGATAGTTGCCAGGCTAGAAAAAGAAGTAGACTAGATTTTTGAGAATTTGGGTAAAAGTTGGAAAAAATTCATTTTCGTTATATTGAATTTCCATTCTTTTCAAAAAAAATTTTCCGTGTCTGTGAAAAAGTAGATTTTGCTGGTGAGCGCATCAACACACTTTCCAACCAAGGCCCAGTTGCACTAAAGGGGTCTACGCTCGAGCTCATGATAATCTCGAACAAAAAAGCGACTCGGTTTGATCTCAAGTTCGGTATAAATTGAATGTCATCAGGATTATAACGAGTTCAATGTCGAGATTATCCCCGGCTCGAGCTGTGGGGCTGCGCTAACATTTTTGCATAATTTTCTTATCTCTAAAACAAATAAATATAGACATTTCTATGATTCCAAAACTCGAACTTAAACCTCAGTATTAGTTAATCCTGAAGTGAGTGTTGTGTGTGTACTTGAAGAGAATAATTAAGACATTGCGATTAGCTCAACCTCAGGATCATCAATTTAATGCCGATGTTGAGATTATTCTCATGTTGGATTAGTGCAACCAATCTCAGGTTTCTTTATAGTTCTGAAAATGACTATAATATGTTTCCCTCACTATTTTTCAGCTAGGGTGACAAGCTAGAGTTTTGAATCGGTCGGGAATTAGAATCCTACTAGTTTACTATTTCTTTACACTTGAAGTCATATGCATATAATTTTCATATAAAGAAATTTTACCGTGGTTGATGCCAGGGGAAGGACAAAATGCACGATGCTGCAGAATATAATTCTTCAGAGGCATGGAAATTTTTTTTTTGAGAAAGAATGATAATCCAATATAACAAAAGTCCACTTCTTTTTCTAGCATGGCAACTGTCCAAGCAAGTATATTCTTCTATTTTCTGCCCCGTCGGGTTATTTTCTAATAAACTGGTTAATGTTTCATTCAATCTATAGGTTCCGAACCTGATCATTTCTGTTAGGCCCAGGTAAGGATGGTCATACCTACTCTGATAATGACCAGTGGTGGAACAGCTCTGATGCCATTCAGGAGGCGCTTCAACACTTGTGACTATTTCAGGCGTCCTCCTGTTGCTCAAAGGGGGGATGTTGTGTGGTAACATTCAACATTCCATCCACAGGATTGATGTTTCACCCAATCCACGTATTCTATACCCGGTCGTTTTTGTTGAGCCCTGGTCGGGGTGGTCATACCTACACTGGCATTGGTCAGCAGTGGGACGTTTCCGGCGCCACCCCTGAAGCCTCACCAGTGGAACTACTTCCCCAGCAGAGCATGTCTCCCCATGTTCAAAACAGAAGCAATATATTACGTGAATTTCGCCAGCAGACTAATACTGAGCAATTTAGGAATGAAATCCTTACAAAAATTTCGCTGGCGAAGTTTTTTTCCGTGGCGAAATTTAAATTACCGAAATTTCGACGGCGAACAGAAAGTTTCACTGACAATCTGATTTCGGGAGATTTGTGGAATCAAATTGGTTTAACCAGAACAGGCACAGTGCACTGATTTCAAAATTTCCTTTAAAGAAATTTTTTTCGTACTGCGGATCTTTGCTTCGGATCACTTTGACACCATTCACATCCGGATAATGCGTTATTGAGGACAAGTCGTAAGATCCAAAAGATGCGTAATTCTTTTTTGTGAAATCAGAATAGTGGCCTGAAACTTTAACTTTTTATAGAATCTATGTATTAAACAAAAATTGAACTTACTTTTCGGAATTTGTTGAAAATCTATAGTCACGTAATTGTCCCTGTCACGACTAAAACAAATTAAACTCACATTTATAATGCAGTACAAGAATTTCATCCAGTAGAAAATTACTCGCCAATTGACGCCCCTCATGGTTAACTAATTTTAAAGATTGCAAGTTATAATCCAAAAAGTCTCAATATGCACTTCTTCAAATCAAAATGAGATTTACACTTCTTTAATTTATCATAAGTATATCACGACTTTTCTCTTCTGCATCATATATGTTAATCAAGTGCCTCTCCTGATCTTCTGATGACAAATTAACAGGGCATATTCATCCCAGAACAACAAGCACGCCAATATTTTCTATTGTGGTGGAGAAAAACTATGAAGAGCCATTGTCTACTACTATCCATAACTATAGTCTTACTGACCGTGTTTGTTCTGGATTCATTCCCAATACCAGGCTAAAATTAAAATATCGGCATTAGTAGAATAATGGGTAAAGGTAGCATCGACTAACTATCCACATTTTCTGCGTTATGACTTTTTTGTTATGCATTTACAGAATACGAGGAAGATCACTTGATATTTTGGTCACAATTTTAAAAACACGTAAGAAACTTGAAAAATACGTGTGAAGTTTTAAATGATTATGATGAACCAAGTTATGAGCCAAGATACAGAATCCTCATTGTTTGGCAGGATTTAGTGTCTTAAATGCGGTTTAGCTATTCAGACGTAAAAAATCCCAGGATTTTTGGTTGGCGACAGTCACCCACCCAACAGGATAGTCGACAACTACGGCTGGTTCCGTTAGGCCTTCATCGGCAATTGTTCTCAATTTTACTAATCCAGAAGAGAAAAAATCTTGTGATTTTTGTTGGTGACAATCAACGATTTTACAGGATAGTTAGCAATGATCACCAGCTGTTGCCGATCTTAATCCTGGCAATCCTAACCTGGCGGCGATGAAACCGGGCATGTATGTCAAGGTTACTGTTAGTGCCTGTTCGGCGCGCTGGCAGCATAGACGCAATCAAAGTGACAAACCTAAATAGATTAATGTTGCCGCTGTTCGCGTGTTTTGGGCAAATATTTTATTATGTCTTTTTTAGTGAAGATTGATGCGCGATTGATAACTTTTTATTGTTGTATTAGCATGATACTTTGGCAACCCAACACAAGTTAAACATGGTAACTTGTATTGTTTTGTGAGTGTAGGGGAAGGTTTTTATATGGCTGGGAAATTGGAGACAAGGGTAGAAATTTCTAAATGTACTACCTGAGGTTTAGGGAGTTTTCTGGTGAGGTATCTGAGAGTCCGGAGAGGGAGATCAACTGTTTGCTGTGTATTAGCCTGTGGTTGAACTGTTGCAAATTCATTTTTACTAACCCAGAGGTCAGTCTCATTATTCAATACCCACAGTAGCCTAACGAATAGAACTCAAGGTTGTATGCACGAATGCAGCTAACTTTAACACGTGTTATGGACTTAAGCAGTGTTAGTTAACATGTGTTAAATTGCTAACAAGGCTTAAGCGGTATGCACAAACGTGGATTAATGGCCGCTTACTTAACTCAGTGTCAAATTTCTTAGCACAGTGTTAGAAATTTTAAGCTGTGTTAAACTTCAAAATTTAACCTTTGGACAATAATAGATTTGTCAAAAAAACAACATAAACAAAAAATAGTCTTTCTTTCTTATTCAGTTGAGTGAAATTTGCTTTTCTGATTCTGCATATTGACCTAAACGTTAAAAAATCTTTTTTCAATGTAGGCGTGGCCTAACAGAAATTTTTCCATGACTCCGTGGCCACGCCTTTATGCACAAGAATGATTGGCTATTATAGAAATAATGTTCTCCATGCATGAAATCGATAACATGTTTTTCCTTGCAGGATTCCCTGCCATTCTCCATTTCTATTTATAGATAATCATGTGGAGATTGGTTGGGCCAAAAAATAGAAAAAGAGAGCTATTTGGGACAGAAAGAATGGGAGAAAAGTGCAGTGCATAAACAAAACAATATCTGTGAATCTGATATCCCTAATTAGATTTTTTGATTTAAAACAGAAAATTTTTTCCAAGAATAGCGAATGTAAAGTATAAAAACCCTTTTACATTGATATTAATTCTTTTGTGGGCAGTGATGCTGGAATGTTTGTATCTTATCCAAAATTCAGTATCAGAATATCGTTCAAGTGGATTCGTGCGATCTAAAAGAGTCGTGGTTCAAACATTATATCATCAATATCCTCTTCATCCATATCTTCAAGAATTTCCAAATCATCCACCACACAAAAGAAAAAACCACGTATTCCAGATTTCAGAAGAAAAGCGCACTAACTCACTGTTAATCTTGGGGGAGAGCAGCATTAAAATCTCATGTCAATTTAACACAGTGTTAGCACTAACTCACGTTCGTGCATACTGCTTAACTTTAACACTGCTCAAAGTGCTGTTTTTAACACTGGATTAGCTTAAGTCGCGTTCGTGCATATGGCCCTACATTATATGCACAAAGATCATTTAACACCGAAAAGGCATCTAGTGTGCAGGTGCATAGGATTGAGATGTGTTGGAAGAAAACTTTGAACTCAGCTTTTTTCATAAGCAAACTTATTTTGTTTGCTGTGAAGGGGAAATTTCTACTCTTTTCGAAAAAGTTATTTTTCTTCTATATTAATAAAAATATTTTGTTATTGATTCTAATCGATAGAAAAAGTACGTAATGAATTTGCAACTACCGCCAATTCCACAAATTTATTCTTCAAAATCATCGACTGTCTCCAACCCATTGCTTAAAATTGGCGACTGTCACCGATTCTGTCGAATTGTTCCCCAGAATCAGTGATTGTAATCAATTAAATCCTAAGAATCGGCAGTTATCATCGATTCTGCTGATTCCCAATTCATTGTCTAAACTCGGAAACTATCCTGAATTGCCAATTAATCAGTGTTTTAGTGTATTTCCACTGATTTGTAGTATATTCACATTCTTTGTTGATTCCCGAAAGAGGCTGGCAGGTACAAAGTGGAGCAAGCGACACAGACCATCGAGAAACGTCTTACTGTAGCGCATATCACTATGCGTGCATTTGGGCTCACTTTATTTTTGTTGTTATTAGTATTGTTATATATTACACGTATTAACTCGCCTCCCTGTGTGGCCAGCATTTTGGTGTATTCTTCCTAGCACCAGGGAGTGATTATATTCTCGCTCATTCAAAATTTGTATGAGTAAGTTTCTTTCGTGTTAGATAAAATCCGAGAAGACTCTCCTTTATTATTTATACTCAATTGGGAGACAGAGTAAGGAACTTAGTTTTCTTGATGTGTGGGTTAATTGATTGTTGGGTTTAAGTACATTAATTGAGTAATTAATCGGGTAAGGGTGGGTGTTGGAAACATGTGCATTAAGGACGAACCCTGGAATCCCACTCCTGCCTCTTCTCCTAAAACCCTGACCACCCTTGGAAATACAACATCAGCAACAGTCAATGATTTCACTTCTGAATAGGACTTAGGCCTAAGCCAAGGTTAAGCCAGGCTTAGGATTAGGCTTAAAGGTCACTTATACTAGCCTTTTCCGATGGAAGAGAACAGAACGGAATGCAATTGATGGAACATAACCAAACAACAGGAAAATTTTCGTTCTGTTCGGTTGGAGGTTACCATTGGTCATTTTCCAAAAGATTGCTGTTATTCGTCCCAACCGAATGTGGATTTACAGGCTGAACGTAAGCTGTTGGCGATACGTTTCATCCCCTCGAAAAAGGCAAGTATAAATGACCCCTTACGCTTAGGTTTTTTCTTCAGACACACAAATGTGCCACAAAAACGAATTCTGTGTCCATCATAGACATTGTTTTTCAAATTTTGCACTCATCTTTCCTGTTATGACGAAAAAATCAAGCGGTCTTTCTCATATTCCATGCAAATTAGTGTTACATACTCCCCATACCTGTAATTGGGGGGCTTGGTGGACCCCCCCCCCCAACTTGGCCAACCATATACCCAACCAACAACCCACCCCCCCCCCCAGTTTGGAAAAAATTAGAAAAAATGGGCAGAAAAGTGTATGTTTTTGGCCTTTTTTGGGAGAAATTTCGACTTTTTTTGACCTCCTCCCCCAAAATTTCGGATTTATCCCCCCCCCCCCAACTGGTCGGACCTCTTACAGGTATGATACTCCCCTGTCAAAACCAAGCAACTTGCATTCTTTTGTGACGTGTTTCTAGTCATACGTAAGTTATGTTTCGAAGCAGAATTTCATTTTGATACATCCTTCGGACGGAACCCAATTTTTGTCCTCAATCACCGGTCCTTCTTTACATTTTTCTATTTTCAGTACAGATTTAGCTAATCATCTACTAAAATCATCCTCACACTAGTTGCCGTACAACGGAAGTTGGCTTGATGCAATCCAGATTGGTTTCGCCATGCTCATTGATGCACCTAAAATGATGCATCCGGTAAAACTAGGAAAAATAGTTTGGCCTAAATCAATGATAGAGATTATTAAAATCGCACATTGGAAAATCGTTGGAAAAACATAGAATTAAATTTGATCAGTTGAATGAGAGCTGTTTTTATGATTTAAAACAAGCCTAAGTCTCTTGATGAGCATACAGGATCTGCAGATTTAATTATTTCGTAATAATATGATAAAATACCAAAAACAGCTAACTTCACTGCATCGCAGCAATTGTTCATGGCAGTACAATTTTCATGCATGTCTACGGTTAAACATTCTTTTGGCGACTTAATATTTGTTTGGTGAAATGCAATCAACACAAAATATTAGACACGTGTAAATGACTGTCGCTGAATGGTCACTCATTCCAAGTTCATTAATAAAAAATTAAAAATTATCCACTTGAACCTTTGCTCCTTCTTGAAGACAATGTTGGTTTTACATATTGTCATCATTCACAACACTTAATTTTGAAGGAATACGAAAATCTTATAGGAGAATATTGCAAAACCAATCATAATCACAGAAATGTTATGCTAATGATATGCAACAGTTACAAAATGTAGTGGATGCTTTGGCCACTAACAACATTCCTCTGTCATTGAATCAGGAAGACACCACATGTCGGGAAGCGAAGCATGTTACCGTGCGAAAATGATTTCAGAAAAACTATGTGCAATCTACGCCCTGAATCGGAGGTCTTGCAGTCTGTCTTCATGGTCTAACCAAATAAGCCAACCAATTCTTGGGAAAGTGATTCGAATCATGTGCAATATTTCGAGGTGTGTTGGCTATTTTGGGCATTCACAACATAACCTTACTATCAAACTGGAAGGACATACCATGTTTTGGGAAACACGTTCCCTTGTAGTAATGACTGCGGAAAAGTTATGTGTTGTCTGGGGATCGAACACAGGACTCTGCCCCTTCTGTCCAAAGCATGTTACCAACTGAGCTGATCGGGCCATTTAAAAGTGATGGTTGTCCTATTCAACAGTTTGAGTTGTGGTGGATGCTTTAACTACTCATAGTAACGTTCATTAATTTCATGAGTGTTAATGTAGAATTCTAGATTTAAAAATTACCACTCAGGAGTCGATGCCATAATTTTCGGGTAGAGAGTCCATTTATGCACTTCTTTAAAGTGAATACAAGGCACGTAACGCTGGATTGAGCGCATTGCCTGGCGTAGCTGCTCTTTCATTTGTGGATCTGCATGAAAGAAAAAATGATGACAGCATGATCATGTCAGCAAAAATTGGTTCTTGCCAAGTTTTTCCAGGCATACGGGCACAACACCGAATGGCCATACTCTTGAAATCAGTGCTCGGCCCTTAAAAATTGAACTGTCCAAAATATGAAAGACCCTATTGACTAAGAATTCGATTTTTCAATGATGCAACGAAAAACCAATTGCCTCCATTTTTAATTCATTTTCAGCACTTCTATTGAATTTCATATGACTTAATGGTCTTGTTATGCTGCAGATGGTAAACAGTCCGCAGTTGTGAGCGATTTGAGCCATGGCTATCTGACCATTGTTTTATGCTTCCATAGACATTCCACCAATAGGATTCATGTTTTATTCTGTCCATTGATCCTGAACCTGACCCTGTTTTGGCCCTGGTTGGAATTGTCACAGCGGGATTCAGACAATTTGTCCCCAGTAATTCGCGCCCACAACAGTTTGCCCTCGGACAATTCGCGCCTGAGCAATGCCGCCCCCCCGCACAATTCGCCCCCGTGGTTCGTCCAGAGTAATTAGCCCCCCTCCGTGTCTAACACGAATATCATAAGCGGAATTCCGAGTCATTTATGTTCTTCTATCTGGAATTGTTTTCTATTTTTTTGTCCCTTTTTTGTTCATTCTTCTTCCTTGTATTCCTTTTTTTCTCTTTCTACTTTCTTGTTTAGTTTCTTCTTCTATATTCCTTTTGTTTTTTTAGTCATTTTCGTTTTCTTCTTTTTTATATTTTTCTTCTGTTCTATCTTCTTTATTTCTTCTTTGCGTTCCATATACTGCGAAGTTGTCATTAAAAAGATGATAAAGAACACGATAGAGTCACATGTAGAACAATTCTATACTTTGTTAAACTTTTAATTGCTTCCCATAAATCCCGGCGAAAGACTACAAGAAATGAAGCTTGGAAAGGAAAATATGTATGGAACCCGAAAGAAGAAAAAAGGAAAACGATGTGAAAAAAACATAAAAGGAAAAAAGAGGAGTGGGCAAAGTTAAAAATCATCTTTCCGTCTATTTTATGCTTCAAAAAAAATAATGGTTCCTGATGGGGAAGTTTTCAGAAAAATACCACATAACATAGCATAGAGTTGATTTCAAATCTAAAACCTAGGTAACCAGGGGAAAATTATCAGGGGCGAATTACTGGGGACGAATTGTAGGGGAAAAGTTGCTGGGGGTGTTCGAATTGTCTTCGAACAGGTCACAATATACCCTGAGATTGGTCAATAATGAGACAGCTCCAGTGCCACCCAGGAAGCCCTTCAACACTGGTGACCCTACCAGGGGCCCTGTTGCTGTGAGTTGGGGGCGATGTCGTATACTCACATACGCATTCTACCGTTTTAATCAATTTACATACACAATCCACCAATTTTAAACTCGCCATTTACATTGAGCCGTGGTCGGGATGATCACACCTATCCCAATAATAACAATTGGTGGGTCAGCTCATGAGCCACCCAGAAAGCTCTTCAATATCAGTAATGGTGATTATGTTATGCAGCTGAATAGGATCCAATAGAACAGAGAGCAGTAAAGAAAAGGATTTTCCAAAAAAGTGTCATTACAGATTTGTCATTATTGTACATAAATCGTGATAACAGTTCAATAGAGCCTGATTCTGCTAAATTTTATTGTCAATGTTGCTTTGTTTTCTTCCCATGACAAAACTTACAAATTCGTCCTCCAGCAGTACGACATCTGGAAAATAAAATGGGTAAGAGTTTCACAGAGATTCGCAGCTTTTTTTCGATCATTCGAAATGATGTCTGGATCTCAGAAAGCCTATATATCATATTTTTGTGCATGTTAAACCAAAAAGAGAAGTTCCAGAATCAGATATTTTAAGGGGGGGTATCACTGATCGGCAGAATTCACATGCAGATGCGGAAAGCGGACATGGTCTAATCGGCGGATGCGGATATATTTGGCAGATGCATATCCACATATCCGCTGTCTAATCGGCAGATGAAAAAGGCAGATTCTCCATTTTCCGAGGGGATATTGATGTCCAACCGGCGGATGAAAAAATGACGGAATCCGCCCTCGCCAGGTCCAAAAGGTGGATATGTTTTGCAGATTACAGATATATTTTCTGAATTTTTCAGATGTGTTGCTATAGTTGGCAACTTTTTTGGCGGATATGCAGGTTTAAAAGGCGGATTTCAGAAAGGTGAGCAGATGCGTATCCGCCATCCACACAACATCTAATCAGCAGATATGTAAAGCGGATATGCAGGTATAGAAAGTTTTCATCAGAAATTATGGAATTTTTTGGCCTTTTTTATGTATGGTGGTCATGCCTGCAGACAGGTAAGGGGTTGGGGGACGATAGCCCCCAAAATTTTTTCAAGTTTCAGAAAAAGCAAAGTTTCTTATTTTTTTATCTTCAAGTAAAAGCTCAGTCAGAAATTCCAATTTTACAGTAAATCGGGTGAAAAAATGTTCCCCTTCCCGAAAAAATTCCTGGCTACAGGTCTGATGGTAGTCGTATAAAAAGAATTGAAAATATAAAAGGATAAAGAAATTTTGTTAGTTCACGTTTGAATTAAGCTATTAAATTACAGCTGAGTAGTGTATTTCTAATTAAATTCTATTTATAGACGGATGAGGCCCGGGAAATCTCCTCAGCGAGTCGCAAAGTTTCACTGACAAATTCAGTTCAGTAACAAAATTTTCTTGGACTTTGTGAGATCGGCCCGTCAGAGACTCATTCATGTCCATGATTTACACTTTCTAATGCGATTAAACCTATTGAGAAACGAGTATTTGAAAGCCAGTAGATGTCTGAATTAACATAGTTCGATGTAGCAGTTCTTACCATATTTGGCTTGTACAAAGAACGCAACATTCAACTGATCTTCCATATGTTCTAAAATGTTGACATTATTTTTATACTGCTTCTTCATCTCTAATGTTCTCATTCTCTATCAATTTGATACTGAAGCAAAAGACATACCCTTTAAGCAGGTTAACTTCTGTGGGACTGTGGCGTTCATGCATGGAATGTCTGTCAATGCTTCGGCGTATTTCATTATCAAGCCTGTGAGAACAATGTCGTGTGTTGTAAATTCGGATATTTTTTGCAGCAGCAATTTTTCATAAGTCTAGCGTTCTGATAGGACAAACTTTCTTGAACTTGGTCTAATCCAAAAATTAAACACCTATAAATTTGCTTACCACATACTGAACCAATCTGCCATATCCGAAAAGATGTTAGCATAGTGATACTTTGAAATTTTCCGATGGTAAATATCTTCTATACAACAAATATGGAAAATATAATATTTTAAAGCTTTCTGGAATGCTGTCTACCGGAGAATTTGCATAAATATGCAATACAGCTGCGTATTCCAAAACAGTGGATAATCCACAGCAAGTAGAACGAGAAAAGAGGACATATTATACCGAGTTTTCAAAAACGAATATAGTAGTTCAAAATGTTTTGGAGTTTATCTCAGGAACCCCTACAATAATGACAGAATGACAGAGAGAATCTCAATTTTTTCTCAATTTTAGGCAACCTTTTCCAATTGCCTGTCACTCTCAGTAAAACCTAGGCTCTGCTGGAGCTTAAACCCGGGGTGTTGCAGTAATGTCAGCACCTTCTCCCATTGATCTGTTAACTCACTTGATTGCAGGATGTTAAAATTATTTGCAAGGTCATGGGCACGAACCCTAGACACTGTCGAGCAACGAAAAAGATATTGCCTTAACACTGGTACCCCTTGAGGGTCCTTTAAATTCGATGGAGAAGGGATATTTCCATAAACTTTCTGCTTTTTTCATTCTATCTCTTCCTTAATCATCATCGTCCAACTTCTTTTCTCCACTATTCTCTCTAACCGTCTCCACCCATACTTAACAACATTCATTGGGTCATGCGACTACTTTTCATGATAGTTTATGTGTATCTTTTTGCAAATATAAATCACATTTCTTGTTCATTTCTCATTTGTTTCCATTTCCTGTGCCCATCCTTCCGCCCAGACTTTATGTCTTTCAAATTTTTTCTATTTCTTTTATATCATTAACACTTAGCATATTTTGTCGTCTTATATTTCATCTGTAAAACTATTGTGTTTGTTTTGCATATTCTCTTTTTCAATGTATTAGAAACCTCAAATCGGTCCAATCGTCTTTTAGGTTTTTGGAAATGTAAAAACGTCCATCCCAGCTGATATCAACTTGTTTATTGAATATCTTCCTGGTTCAACTAAAAGAAACAACCTAAGTCTGACACGCTCCACTTAGTTTTTTCCATCTTCTTGAGTTTTGAGTTTTACTGTACTCTTTACTGTACTCTAAAACTGTTGCTCCACATTTTGAACTCAATCCGTTGTTACAACACGTAATTTTTTCGTTTCAAACAACCCTCAGTAAGCGAGCGTGTGATCGCGCCTTTCCTGCTACAGTAACCTGTGATCTATTTGCAACAAACACTATACAAACAACCTGACATATATATACACAATACTACTGCAATTGTGGCGAGTGGCCAAAGAGTCACCTGACAGTGAAAGAGCAAGAAAACGACCACTGCTAGTTCAATGCAAAGTTTGGGAACAGGTAAAAATATTTGCATATAATTATGACAAAACACGTAAGGCAAGAAAAAGATAAAAACAACCGCCAGTCGAAAGCCTCTAAAGAACTACAACATTAAGCTGCAATACAAAAAGGGTGTGAAAAAAAGGTTTTGATCCTCATATTGTATGAGCAACCTGCTCATATGACTGACATGGTAACAAGTTTTGTTCTGTCTGGGTAGTGGCGGGAATTGGTAAGATTTAAAGAGTGCAGGCATGCGTACGGAATACGTTGCTGACGTCACGGTCTGCGCTAGGTTTTGGAAATTTTCAGGTTAAGCTTCTGCGAGTTTAGTTGGAGATCGTATTGCTGTTAGGTGTGTGTTTAAGCATTGTAGTCATCTTCCTCAGACCAGCATTCAGACCCATCTATAGTACTCAACATTACCCTAACATGTAGGGATGATGTTTCCCCAACTCCATAAGTTCCAAACGCGGCTATTTTTGTTGAACTCTGGTCAGGATGGACATATCAGGCTTGGGATTTGTTTCTTTGTGTTGATTTCGAATCTTTGTGTTGATTTCGAGAGGAGTCTTCTGGGTTGACATTTGTAGATCATGGCGTAGCTATGTATGACATCTACTGCCATCAGACTTAATATTGCGGGTGCTTTTCATCGGTTCTTAAATAAGAAGGGATTCCATTTCTGAGCAACGTTAACCCTTAACATCCTGCATATACAGCGTATTAAAACTATATAGTATCAATAAATGCAGCGTACTCATTCAATTCACGATAAAAAACTATGTCATTTGTTGTATTCGTTTCGCAAGGTATTGCGCTTCAAAAAAATTAAATATTGTGTTTAGATTACTGTAGTCAACGTCGAAAAACAAAAAATTTTCTCCCAGCACAAAATTTTTCTTCTGGCTTTTTCAGTTTTTTTATATTTTTCGCGCCAAAATAGATTTTACCAGGGATTCGGCTAATGCAGTCGAAAAGCGCATCAATTTTCCATCAGAATATTTTTCATCGCATCGAATTATGTAGCATGATGTATTTTTGAGAATTTTTGAAAAACTAACTTTTTTTTGCTTTTTTGCATTTCGGATGATTTTCTACTGGGCAAAAATTATGGATAGTGAAAAAAATATTCATATATTCGGGCTTCCCTTCTAAATTCCCGCTCTCTCCAGAACTACAAATATGATTATAATCGTTAGAGTAAATAAAGAACAATTTTCATAGACAGAAGTACTCAAAAAAAACAGGAAAAGGATTTTGGGTCAATTCGACCCGAAACAGGACGTTAAGGCTAAGTCTGTGACCATTGTGATCAGTTCCTCCCAATCGATTTTGAATAGTAGCTATCTCTTATTCCCAAGAATCTTAGACTCTTGAAGTCTTCAAATTTTGGAACAAGCTAGATTTTTGAAGACTATTCTGATGTTCAAGAGATGTTATACCGAATAGATTATATCCTCAACTTTCATCACGATTATATATGTGCCAAGAATTATCAGATATTGTTTGTTTTTTTGCAGATGAGCCTAAGTAAGCAGGAAGATGTTCATACAAAGAATGAGGTTCTAACGTTGACTGTAGCTGTCAGGAGTGGAACTAAAAAAAATTTTAGCGTGAGATGTATAATCATTCTTACCAATTAATTCTCGTAGTCGTTTCATCATTTCAAGATCAAAAATAACAAAAGGGTTTTTATTAATGTAACAAAAAAGTTACAGGTTATAGAAATACTTAGTCTACAAAGTGATCACTTTTAGGCTGTCTTTTATTGAGTCCAGGTGTTTTTCTTCTGGAGCTGGTTCAGCTGCAATAAAAAAAATTCAGGTAAAATGTTAAATTTTGGTATTGCTAATAGCAATATTACTTGAGCCAAACACTTCCTTGCAAAAGCGAATATGATTCTTGAACAATTTCGCATAATTCTTGGAGACGACTTCTGGCTCGTAATCACGGTAAATTTTTTGCATAGTTGTAATCGACGGATTGGCCTTGACTAAAATTAGACGGTTGCATTCATAATATTAGCCGACGAAGGTGATAAATCCGGAAAATTTGGAAAAATAAGCCTTCATATTTCACCTCGAGAAAACTTGAAAGGATTATAAATTGAAAATTCACAATAATAATACACTGACCCGTGTCCATGTAAAAAAAGCTCAAATTATATTTTAAGGGTAATAGCAATGCTTGCTAATGTGACAGCATCCGCAGATATTTTCATTAATATCACTGAAAGAATTCTTTTTTATACCCACGAGTTCTCAACAGAATTTACATTTGTTAGGGTTACTGTAGGTGCACGTGTTCAACTTACGGCATAATGATAACTTACAAAACACGTCATGGCCACAGTCTGCTTGTTTTTTGAAACATTTATTATTGTTTTTTGAGGGATTGAATGTCCGTTCTGACTGTGTTTCACTATATAATATTTTTGTTCATTGTTTTGTCGATTCACAATAAAAACTCACCATGGTAAATTGTTTTGTTTTGTGTGCATGGCGGAAAGATCTCAGGAGATTATAAGAGTAGGAACTGGGGTAGAAATTTCTATTGCAGACGTCAAGGTTGTCGTCCGTGAAGATTTTTGCTAAGGTATCTGCGAGTCCGGAGAGAGTTGTGAGTCGTCCTTGGTTTTGTTAGGGTGTGGTTGAACTGTTGCAACTACCTTTGTATTCACCCAAAGGTCAGTCTCATCCAACATCCACAACTGCCTGAATTATTGGCCCCCTGTACTGTATCTTTCATTTGAGAATCTCTGCAGACATTGCAATGATGTTTGATCCCCTAAAGTTCATTTACAACTTGTAGTTAATGTACTTCACTGAAACCCACTGATTCGAAAAACATTTTATCCATGCATTATTTCACGAATCATTTGAAGTCTGAATATTTTTTTTATTGATGTTTGAGCAGCATCGAAATTAGGTAAGCTACCTTGTGAGAGTTAAGATTACAAATATGTGGTGCCAATTTCGAGCCTTTAGTATTGCAAGTGAAATTTTTTTTGTTTAATTTTGAAATAGTAAACAATTTTTTTATCAACTTCAAAAAAGACTTCTCTCAATATAAAAATCTATGTATCTGATTCATCTGTAGATCTCCAACTTGAAGCACATCATTTTTTAAGGCCGCCCTCAAATAAATGGCGTCGTCTAATAAACAGCACACCTTTCACTGCATAAAAGATTGAAAAACGTGCCTTGAATAAATGGTTTGCAGTTTACAAAATTCAGATCTATCTTATGTAAATTGAATCAGAAGATGATGACGTGTTTCTAAGAAAATTATTGTGCTATGATGGCAGATGTTTATTACTTAAAGGGAATAGGCTCATGCAGTCAGAAAAGTTGATTCCGCAAATTGTATTCGATGATTATGGTCTTGAAAGAAATGTACTAAAATTTGTTGGATTTGTATTCGTACAAACAATATGTGCTGGTTTTACGATGAAACGCTATTTATTTAAATTTCATGAGAAAATTAGGAAACAAGATGTAATTAAAATGAGACATGTTCAAGTGCGAAATTTCAATAAATGGCTCCCTTGAATAGATATGTCCTCCAATAAGCCGTGCACAAAATTAACCCAAAAAACAATTAACAGGGCACTAAAGTAATTTCTGGTTGTGGTAGGCAACCACCATAGAGCACTGCAGTTCGTTAACTATAGTCTGTTTTTCACAAATAATGAATCCGGAAAGCAAGTACTATTTTATATTTTCAGCATTTTCTGCCAAGCCGTGTGTCATATGGAACCAAAATTTTGTGACGACACTTGACTGGAACTTAGAAATTTTTTCACTGAAAAAATTTGTTGGAAAAGCTTCATGTAGGCGATTTATAAGTCACCAAATATTTGTGTAATTTTTCATTTTAGTGGCATTTTGTAAAAAACAGACTATAGAGCTCTCAAAACTGTCGAATTCTTGAATTTCATCTGCAGCGGACATTGAACAGTAAAATAATAGACAATTCTGACCAACAATTTTAGACTTTTTTCAAAGCAGCATATAGTTGGATTGGATTGTAACTGACAGCTTTTCTAGGCTAATCGTTTTTTAGCACTACACAATATATTTATAGGCTGACTATATAGCAGATTTCGTGATTTTTTGGTGAAAGGAGCCTCGATCACGGGGAATTCAATGAACGCAATACTTTACACAAAAAATTATCTGGGGTGTAAACAAGCGCATTTTTGTGATTTTTTGGTGGAAGGAGTTTTCGACCGCGTGGAATTCAATGGATGTGGTCACTTTACACAAAAAAATAAATCCGGAAGTGAACAAGCATATTTTCGTGATTTTTAGGCAGAATGGATTAGAAGGGGTTTTCGACTGTGGGGAATTCAATGGATGTGATCACTTTACAAAAAATATCTGGGGTGTAAACAAACGGATTTTCGGAATTTTTTGGTGGGACGAGTTTTCAATCCCAGGGAAATCAACTGATGTGGTCACTCTACACACAAATTATCCTTAATGTAAGCAAATGCATTTCTGCGATTTTTGGGCTGAGGGTTCTTGATCATTCTGAATTCAACAGATATGGTCATTCTACATTCTGCTTACATTTGTTAAAAATATTCAAATATATTTAAAAGTTATAATTGTGGGATAAGTCTCTTAGATAATCGTGACTGCATCATTTTGTCCTGCATCGAGCCATGCATGATCAAAACGATCAAAAATAAGAAGCAATTCGTTCTGCACTCGATACTTTCGCTTGTGGTCGCTAACCAGCAACATACTGTTCAATTTTCATTTGGTTGATGCTTTGGTCCCTCTGTAATGCTTGAATGAAATTCCAGGTTGAAGGGTGCTCGGCGCCAAATAATTGAAGCAATACTCTGTGCCAGCCTTCACAGAGTTGTTAGGCATTTTTGGAAAATGAGCCTACTGTATCGCACCGCACGTTATACAAATTCGGATCGTCGGCTATACTTTCTACTCCCCTAGTATCGCCCAACACAGTCACGGCGGTAAACTTTGAAATACAATACATTTGTTTACACTCAGGATAGTTTTTTTTGTGATTTGACCGCATCTATCAAATTCTACATAGCCGAAAACCCCTCAGTCCAAAAATCGCAGAAATGCATTTGTTTACACTCAGGATATTTTTTGTGTAAAGCGACAGCATCTGTTGAATTCCCTCGCGGTTGAAAACTCCTCTACCAAAAAATCCCGAAAACACGCTTGTTTACACCCGGAATAATTTTTTATGTAAAGTGACCGCATACATTGAATTCCTGATAGTCGAAAACCTTTTCCCCAATAAGACCACGAATACCTTTGCTGTTCCGGGACCATAAGTTGGAAATATTTTCGTAAATAGACGTTTTGATGGAGACATTTTGTGTTCGAGACATTTTGCACGAGAACATTTTGTTTCGAGATCATTTGTGTGGATATTTTGTACGGAGACATTTTGTGTGGGGGTTGGGGATATTTTGTTGGAGACATTTTGTCGTAGATCCGACACATATCGATGATAAAACTTAATGAAACTTACTCTCAATGAAATCCTTATTACACGCTTCGCGACCTTTCTCTAATTCTTCTTCGAGGGTACCGATTTTTTCCGCATTTTCCTCGTGGTTGTACTCATCTGGAACAATGAAATTATTTATAAACCAAATACAGCGGCATTTTCAAGAGTATCAGGAGTTAGTCGTAATGTAGACATACATGTGTATGGGGCTACATTTGGGAGCATCTGACTCCTAACAAATTCTTGACCGCAGATTTGAATATTTCAAAATTTTGGAACGTTATTGAGGAGAATAATTACGAGGAAAACAATATCCATAAACCTTTGGGTTTTTATTGCTCACAAATTTAACTAAAATACTGAGAAGAAATGAATTTTCAGCCCAAAAGCGTAACAGAAACGAGCCTATCGACCCCCCATAAACACAAAAAAGTAGAATAATCCCAAGTTATGCATTTTATAAAAGGAGCTTACCACTAGAAACGGGCATTGAGTAGACAAATGTAGCCTAAATTGAAACAGAATCAAATGATAATTGTAAAAGTGAAATTCTAGCAAATTATACCATGAAGGCGATGATCGTCGCTGTAATCATTATACAAGAACGCATTTTCGAATGACTCTGTTGAAAAAATACCGAATCAAGCAGCAGAAAAATGATGGAATATGAATTAGTAAATGAAAATTAAAGTCAGTTATATAACTTGCATAACTTTTTCGTATATTGACATAATATGGCATGTTACAAAACTGCTTAGTTAAGAGAAATACATTCATAAAAACTGTTTGCCTATATCGAACGATATGCTATCATCGCTTTTGATTTTGTATACTGTAGAAACTTTTTCAGCAAAAGCCTGCATAAGGTCTGCCAGACAAAGAATATTTGCTCTGCTCGAACCCTATGATACTCTCATGCACATAATTCGTTTTTGATTTTCATATAGGGTGCAAACTTTTTTCATTAGCATATGCAGGACCTGCTCGACTAACTATCGATGCTTTGAAGTTGGAATGTAAAAGATGGGTGCATGCACGTAGACACTTCATTGCTCCAATATCATACTGATTTCGAAAAAAGCGTTGGGGATGGACGACGTAGTGTTTTTCGAAAGTTATGCAGATTAGCCAAACTTGACAAGACTGGACAATGACAGTTTTCATATGAAGAGCAGCCAACATATTCGTCGAAGTCAGCGTAGTTGTCAATGTGTTTTAGTGGTTAGAAAGTTAAGTCATTTATTCTTTGTTGTGTTTTTATTTCATAAATTCCCTGAAGCACTGTCTCTTAGTTCTTTTGTACACTTTTGATTATAGCGATACCTCAAGTCACCCTTTTTTATGATTTCGATTTTGATATTCAGTACTTTTCTTACTAGCTTTGAACAATGTCTTTTTTACAGAGAAGTTGCCAAAGTATGACGAAATTGGGGTCTACAGCTACTGATCAAAACATACACAATGACGAAACTGAAAAGGAAGTACAGAAAAACGATGAAATGGAATAAAAATAATTTTGAACAATAAGAAAGATGTAAATGTAATTAAATAGAAAATTTTCGCAATACGAGGAGGACTATTTGAAAAAAATCGTTACCTTTCAACATGACGCATGACATTTATCAAGATGTATCGCAAATATTTCATGACGCATCGCAATAGATCAAGATGTAAGAGTTTTTTGATCTTTCGCCTTTTTTAAGTGCATTGTAATTTTTTCTATATGAATCGCATTTTTTCAAGATGATCTTGAAAGAAATCTAGATATCATCTTAAAAATCAAGATCCCAAGAAAAAAACTAAATCCTATCGAGAAAATCAAGAT
Organism: Romanomermis culicivorax; assembly: GCA_963922205.1. Taxonomy (NCBI): domain Eukaryota; kingdom Metazoa; phylum Nematoda; class Enoplea; order Mermithida; family Mermithidae; genus Romanomermis; species Romanomermis culicivorax. Next base: position 1,024,901 of record CAWUHX010000014.1, on the reverse strand, counting down.
CTTATCCTGAGAAAAGATGAATATCCCATCTAAGAAATCAATCGAGATCACATCTTGAGAAAAATCAAAGGGCGGAACATGATGGAACAGAGAAGCCAATCCGTGTTGAAAGGCCGTGAAAAAGAAAAATTTCTGTCAATTTGTTCCCCTACAGTAAAACCTGTATTGATTGATTTGTATGTTTCTTCCAATTTTTATAGCACTTGATGGAACTGGTATGTTCTATTTACCTCTCTTGATAAAGAGGATCTCACAGACCAACCAGCCAAGCTAGCTCTATTTCTCTCGTGCGGGGTACCCAGCAAGGAGAATCCCGCAAGGAGGACTCTGCGCCTGAAGTATAAACACAGGCTTAGGGTATAGCCAGCATCGCTGCCCTTTTGAACTTTTGCGTGCGCTGTGTTCGCATTTTTTCAAGATGATCTTTAAAAAATCAAGATATCATACTAAAAAATCCAGATTTCATTTCCAAGAAAAAACAAAATCCCATCGTGAGAAAACCAAGATCTTATCTTGTGAAAAGATGAATATCCCATCTAAGAAATTAAAGATCACATCTTGAGAAAAATCAAAGGAGCGGCACATCAGAGGAAGAATATTTCTGAACCTAGCCAATCAAAGGCGTACCTTGGCGTGGACCACTACAAAGTCGATTTCTAAGGTCAAGGCTTGTTGGCGGAGGGTTCCCTTGGTTTCTGCGTTGTGCTTGACAATGGTGGAGGTTGTTCTGCATGGAGAATCCGATAGACACATGAGTTTTGGATCATTTTTTACTTGTTTATATTCTTCCTAGAGAAAATGTCGAAAATGCTTGTTTTCACCTACAATGCATCAATCCCAGATCGAAATTTTGAACTTCATCGCCTCTTGTCTAGTCAGTCAGCGCCTGCTCTTGAACCGTACTAGCTGGTAAAAATCACTAGTTTTGACCGTAATCTACCCAATACTGTTCTTTCTTGATTCTGAAATAGTGTAGGCACTGATCACACGATAGTAAGTTCAACAAAGAAAAACTCGTAAGGCTTATTACTGTAATGAATGAAGAAAATTTTTCGTCTCTACGGCAAAAAAACAGCTGGAAGTTTTATCCCATAACCTAGTCATGGAAATCAATACTGAATAAGAGGCGTGTTCTTTCTATGATTCTGGCATTGCATCCTTGCAGAATTTTGCGTTTTTCTACAGTACAACCTTGTACTCTGTGAACATTGCGTGTTGAATTGAACGTACCTATTTTGGTGCTCTCTACTTCTGTCATTCCAAAGTAAATGGACTACAACTTTAAGCCTTTGAAAGGATATTTGAAATTAAAAGTCAAAATTAAATTCCAAACTTTAACCGAGTGCTACAGCAAGTCTTTGCTCTGCTGAGATCAGCATAGCACGTGTTCGAAAAGAATTAAATCAAGAAGTAACTAGAATTCGTCCGGTGTGAGACGCGCAAAAGTTGTCCTGCTCGGACAAGACAAAATCCGATACGCTTAATTTAAAGGCACCCTCGAGGTTCCGCATTAAAATGAATATGGAATAAAGCAACGCAATTTGCAGAAATGTCCGTATTTTCCATCGTTTCGAATTCTCGCCGTCTTCGGTGAACAAAGAACAGAGAAATTAAAAGCTTTTTTGTCCATCTACAGTAAAAACTGTACTGATTGATTTGCATGTTTCTTCTCCATTGTATAGCAGTCGATGGCGCTGAGATGTTCTATTTGCCTCGCGCGATTAAGAGAACCTCGCGGACGAACCAGCCCAGCTTGCTCTATTTCCCTGTGCGGAGTGCCCAGCGAGGAGGACACTGAAAGGAAGACTCCGCGCGCGAAGTATAAGCACACATATAGGTATTGAAATGACCATATTTGTTTGATTCATAATATTAGACGTATGGACATATATACATTACGGTAGATAATCATTACGGTAGATAATCACTGAAATGCTAGTATTCCGTAGCGCTCAGTAAATGAAAAAAACGCTCAATTATAATGCATTAAATAGTCGGCGCTCAGTTGTCGGCACTCAAATGTCTGGCGCTCAGTTGTCGGTGCTCAAATGTCTGGCACTCAGTTGTCACGGCGCTCAATTGTCACGGTGCTCAGTTGTCTGGCGCTCAGTTGTCGGTGCTCAATTGTTGGCGCTCAATTGTCCAGTGCTCAGTTGTCGGCGCTCAATTGTCGGCGCTCAATTATCCGGCGCTCAATCCTCAGTGCACCGTTTGCAACAGTTCGGTCAGTCTCAAAATCAACAAAGATCTCCTGCTTTCGTTCCAAAGAACTGCAGAAGATTAAATAACTCTCTGAGCTCAAGTAACTTCAAAACAGGGGCAAACCTAGAAGTCAGGCCGAGAACTGAGTTGTAAATGTAGACTTGCGCACTGGGTGACACTCCAGAAATCCGGGGTCTAACCTGCATTCCCCCTACTGCGAGTAATCCAATGAATGTCCGGCCGCAGGTCGTTGTATTTGGGGCGGAAATTCTCCACCAAAATAATATAAACAATAAATATAAAAATTGGCCTGCTGGCCCGCCGATTTTCCTGTATTAAAAATAAAACAAACAATCATAGAATGACCAAAAACACAGACGACCAGCATTTTTATGCACGGTGTCTATGCAAATCGGCATCGACGCGATTTGCGTCGACTTTGGTTATTTCTTCCCAACCTGGAGATAGACTATGTCCATCCCCGACATAGGGCAAAGCCAGCATTGCTTCCCTTCTGAACTTTCGCGTGTGTTTTTGAAACTTTTAAAATTTCTGATGCACTTTGGAAACAGTTTCGCAATTGAACCCCAGCCTGTCTCAATGTAAGCTACTCTCATCGAATATTTCGTGTTTCATTTTCAAATAAAACCTCTTCTTAGTATAGCATACATATCATTGAAATTATTTCTTTCGCGACTACCGATGCTTCGAAGTTGCCTAGCCGATGCACCAGAAACATTTCATGACTCCAACAGCATAGCTGACTTCGAAAAAATAATGAAACCCATGTTGACAATTTTCTATATGTACACTGAAAATCAATTGTATAATTTCCACTTTGCATATCCTACTCTATGGTCGATTCAATAAATCACGGATTCGAAATTCGAGTGAGCTCAAATTAAGACGAGTATCGGAATGATTGATTGCTGGCAACATTTCACAGTGATAACACAATTTTTCGTGTGTTTTTGGCTGGAACAAATCTTTTTGTTGTGTTCTGTAATTTGTTGGCCTGATGCTGACCCTCTCGTTTTCTACTTTTCAGATATTGTTTCAACGTGATCAATGCAATGTATGTGCATCTTTGTTCAATGCGTTGTCTTCAAAGCATCCAAAAATGATGACTTATCTAAACATAGAACTTGTAGAATGTTTTATGAAAAGTTAGTGTTGGTGACTCCAAAAAAAACATTAGCTCAAAAAAACCCCAAATTTTTGAAAAAATCCCAAATTCTTTACAAACAAATTAGGTCAAAAATATGTCTTTTCGGCTTAAAAATGAAATCTGAAATTAAAGAAAAATATAATATTTTGCTAGGATGTTAGGCCGAAGTGAAATAATGTCCCTAGTTATTATGGAATAGACAATAAAACATAGTTGTCAGAAAATTTTGCGTAATTTATATCCAATTTTTGAATTTCCGACGCCCGTTTTGAGCAACTAAGTGCAAGTAACATCACTTTTTTGTATGTTAGCATCTTCCTGCCGGCTTTAGAAGGATCGCCCCCCTCATCCTCCACATCAATGTTATGCAAAAAATCCAGAACCAAGAAGATGTCCCATGTATTTGCATATCTTAGTTGGAGCGGCGCCAGATTAAAAAGTCCTTTCATGAACCGCGCAATCTGTGCATTATTACTCTAATCATAAACCATTTAATTTAAAAAAGTTACAATGGCGGATTGTGCGCCGGATATTGTTCTAAATTTTAGTTTGTCCTTGTAAAGCATTAGTAAATAGTCAATTAATTCGCAAACAGAGATTCGAAAACGATCAATTTTCTGTCTAATACACCAGCAATGCCACTTATCAACGGCAGAGTTGTACCAAAGACCATGATTGATGCTGGCTGCCTCTTCCGAGAATCCTCTGGTTGTCCCGAAATCCCTGAGATTTTCCATGCTGATAGACGTAGCGTTTTGTTTATCACCGAAAGATGACACTCCTTCAAACTGGTGTTATTAAGTTGTCCCGATGAGGCAACAGGAGAGGTCGGTCGACTGCCACGGCTAGAAGTTGGGGCCACCAATGCGGTGTAGGCCACACTGGAACAATAAGAATCATTTTGGACGAGTTTTGAACAACTTTTTGGATTACTCAGCCGATGGGGCCAAAAGATGGAAAGGCGAAAGCAAACCACGCATGCCAATCCAAACTAAAAGCATCTATAGCAGAAGCATCAGGCTGAGGCTTCCAAGAAGCAAAAGGTTTTAGTTGTGCATTCTGACGGTCTGCAAAAAGATCAATTTCAACTAGTCCCCGCTTTTTATTTATGGAAACAAAAAGTCTAGTCTCCAACTTCCAGCCGCTTGGGTCGGAAAACTGTCGAGATGACCAATCGGCATCAAGATTACCCCTTCCTGGAGCACTCTGATGTATAGGTGTCGATCAAGGCGCCATGACCAAACTTTTACAGCCACATCACAAAGAAATTTGTTTTTCGTGCCGCCGAACTTATTAATGTGGGCAATAGCTGTTGGATTTTCAATCATTAAGGAAATGGACGTATTGGAAAGCTTTTTTGCGAAATATTTTTAAAGCAAAAAAGGGGGCTAAAAGTTATTTACAGTTAATATGGAGGGTAGATTCCATGACCAACCAACGACCACCCGTGTGGACACCATTGCAAAAAGCACCCCAGCTGTCATTGGATACATCGGAAAAAAATTTTCAGAGAAACTGGAGGGAGGCAAATTGCATCTACCATTCCAAGCTTTCACCTGGCTCAAGCGTGTTTTAAGTTCCGATTTAGCCTCTGACGAAAAAGTTATTTTTTAAACATGTTTCATGTCCGAGAAAAATTACGTACAATTTTGGCTCTAGAAAGCTGCATATTTCAAAACGGTGGATAATCCCTAGCAAGTATAACGAGAAAGGAGGATACATTACAGCAAGTTTTCAAAGACGAATATACTTAGTTGAAATTTTTTGAGTTTATCAAATAAGTCTCTGAAATATGACAAAGATGATCATAATTTTTTATCAAGTTGAGGCAACCTTTCCCAATCGCCTGCCACTGTCAGTAAAACCTAGGCTCTGCTGGAGCTTGAACCGAGGGCTTCGCAGTAATGTCAGGTCTCCTTCCCAATGATCATTTGGCTCAATTGATTTCAGCATGTTGACATTATTTGCAAGGTCATGGGATCGAAAATCAAACATAGCCCAACTTCTATCGAACTCTCGAGCAACAGGAAGAGAACACCCAAGCAACAGGATAGCCTTAACTATGGTTGCCATCATTGAGGGTCCTGTAATCTGGTGATGGAGGCATGTTTTCATGAACTTTTTTCTTTCTTTATTCTACTTTTTCTTCATTCAATTTTCTTAATCATCATCGCTCACCTTGCTTTTCCCACTACTCTCTCTAGCCGCCTCCACTCCCACTTACCAGCTTACCAACTTTCATTGGATAACGTGATTAGTTTTCATGATAGTTTTTATAAACTTTTCCCAAGCTGCATTTCTCTTTCTTTCCTCAATCAGTTTTTGCTCCGTTCCCATTTCCCCGACCAACTCCTTTCCGTATCATATCTGTCCGCTTATACCTCATGCCCTTTCGAATATCCTCTATTGGTTTAACCTAATTACTACTTTGTAAATTTTATCACCTTGTTGTATTTCATCTATAAAACTATCTTGTATGTTTTGCATATTCCCACCCTCAATAAATTCAAAACCAGAAAATCAGTTCAATCGTCTTTTCGGTATATGGGAAATATGGAAACGTTTATCTCAGCCGATATCAACTTAGAATCATTTGTTCTCATTGTTTATTGAATATCTTCCTGTGACAACTACAATGAACAACCAATGTCCGAATCCCTCCACATAATTTTTTCCATCTTCCTCAGATTTGAATGTAGACTTGGCTCTATTCTAAAACTGCTACTTCTGTTAATTATGTGGCTCATATACCCTGGCTACCCTTCTGCGGCTCGTGGGAGACTCCTAACACGGTTGTTGCTTAATGCTAATTGGACCAAACTGAGTTAAAGTTAAGAAGGAGGGTACGGATCAGTGATGAAATACGAAGGTTATTATTGGAACAAACGACAATAAACACAAAATAAAAATACAAAATAACGCAACACCATGAGTGTAGCAATGCAACCGTGCTGTACACTAAAAGAAACCAAAAAAGTGGCCAGCCGCAAACGTACTAATACTTGCACAAATAGTAGGGGCAGGCACAGAGAATATCGACCAACAATATTGAGACTCAGAAGAATAGTGAACTTTGAAAGAATAACGTTGTCGGCAAGGCACACCGCACAAAGACGAAACAAATCGTGACGCACAGTCACCGACGGCCGAGGCGTCTGTCTTCAATCAAAAAATGAAAGCATGAATGAATAAAAGACAAAAACGACGCCCAATGGTAGCTTTAAACACTATGCAAAATTTACCATCCAATTTTTTGAACCAAAAATTAGTATAACACGAACCGTTTTGACGTATATGCTTACCTAATAAAAAGTGGATCTACTTTAACAACAAAGAACTTAAGAAATGAAATGTGTAATGAAAGAGGACCAAAGGTCAGAGGAATTGACTCTCTGACACTCCACATAATGAACTCAACCTGTTGTTACGTTTCAAACAACCCTCAGTAAGCGAGCGTGTGAATGCGTCTGTCCTGCTACAGTAACATGTAACATATTTGCTGCAAACACTATACCAATAACCTTACATATATATATATATATATATACAATAATACTTCTGTTGAGGCGTGTGGCCAAAGAGTCACCTGGCAATGAAAGAGGAAGAAAACCAACACCTAGCATCAAGTGCTGGTTCAATGCAAAGTTTTGGAACAGGTAAAAATATTTGCATATAACAATGACAAAACACGTAAGGCAGAAAAAACATGAAAACAACAGTCAGTGAGAAGCGTTTAAAGAACTACAACATTGAGCTACAATACAAACAGGGTGTGAAAAAAGAGACTTTGATCCTCACATTGTATGAGCAACCTGCTCATATGACTGACATGGCAACAAGTTTTGTTCTGTCTGGGTAGTGGCGGGAATTGGTAAGATTTAAAGTTTTGTTCCTCAGACCCCATGATCAGACTCATCTATAGTACTCAACATTAGCCTAACATGTAGGGTTGATGTTTCCGCAACTCCATAAGTTCCAAACACGGCTATTTTTATTGAACTCTGGTCAGGAGGTCATACCAGGGGATTGAACCTATATGGCGCAATCCTTGAGTGTATTTCGAGAGGAGTCTTCTGGGTTCATCAAGACATTTGTACATCATGACGTAGCTTTCTATGACGTTTAGTGCTATCATACCTAATATTGCAGATACTTTACATCGGTTCTTAAATTAGAAAGAGTTCCATTTCTGAGCAACGTTAATGAGTGACTGACATTTGTGATCAGTTAATTCAAAATGATCTTGTATAACTCTGACTCTGACTCCCAACAGTATTAGTGTCTTTGGGTCTTTAAATGTTGGGACAAGCTAGATTTTTAAAGACTATTCTGATGTTGAAAACATATTATATAGAACCGATTTTGTCCTCAACGCGATTATCCGCCAAGAATTATGGGATATTGTCTCTCGTGCGCAAGTGAGCCTCAGGAAGTAGAAAAACGCTCACACAAAAAATGCGATTCTCATATGTCAAGGCTAAAAGTGAGAAAAAAAATTTTGGCCCGAGATGTTTGGTGATAATCTGCCAATTGATTTATTCGGTCGTTTTATCGTTTAGATATCACAAACAAAAAGAGAATAAATTATTTATTAGTGTGAGAAATTATTCACAAATTATGGTGATAATTTTGCTACAAACTGATCATTTTTAAACTGTCTTTAATCGATTGTAGATGTTTTTCTTCAGGAGCCGGTTCAGCTGCAATGAAAAAAAATTCGGATGAAGTGTTAAGTTACTATGCTTGTTACAGCATTCTTACTTGAGCCGAACACTTCCTTGCAAAAGCGAATATAATTCTTAAACAATTTCGCATATTTCTGGGAAACGACTTCTGGATTAAAATCATGGTAAATTTTTTGCATAGTGATAATTGACGGATTGGCCTTGACTAAAATAAGAGGTTTGCGTTCATAATATTAGCCGACGAATGTGATGAATCAGGAAAATTTGGAAAAATAAGCCTTCGTATTTCACCTCAAGAAAACTTGAAAGGATTATAAATTGAAAATTCACAATAATAATACACTGACCCGTGTCCATGTAAAAAAAGCTGAAATTCTATGTAAAGAGTAATAGCAATGCTTGCTAATGTGACAGCGTCCGCAGATATTTTCATTAATATCACTGAAAAGATTCTTTTTTTTACCCACAAGTTCTCAACAGAATTTACATTTGTTAGGGTTACTGTAGGTGCACGTGTTCAACTTACGGCATAATGATAACTTACAAAACACGTCATGGCCACTGTCTGCTTGTTTTTTGAAACATTTATTATTGTTTTTTGAGGGATTGAATGTCCGTTCTGACTGTGTTTCACTATATAATATTTTTGTTCATTGTTTTTTCGATTCACAATAAAAGCTCACGATAGTAAATTGTTTTGTTTTGTGTGCATGGCGGAAAGATCTCAGAAGATTATAAGAGTAGGAACTGGGGTAGGAACTTCTATTGCAGACGTCAAGGTTGTCGTCCGTGAAGATTTTTGCTAAGGTATCTGCGAGTCCGGAGGGAGTTGTGAGTCGTCCTTGGTTTTGTTATGGTGTGGTTGAACTGCTGCAACTACCTTTGTATTCACCCAAAGGTCAGTCTCATCCAACATCCACAGCTGCCTGAATTAATTGCCCCGTGTACTGTATCTTTCATTTGAGAATCTCTGCAGACATTGCAATGATGTTTGATCCCCTAAAGTTCATTTACAACATGTAGTTAATGTACTTCACTGAAACCCACTGATTCAAAAAACATTTTATCCATGAATTATTTCATGAATCATTTGAAGTCTGTATATTTTTTTATTGATGTTTGAGCAGCATCGAAATTAGGTAAGCTACCTTGTGAGAGTTAAGATTACAAATATGTGGTGCCAATTTCGAGCCTTTAGTATTGCAAGTGAAATTTTTTTCTGTTTAATTTTGAAATAGTGAACAATTTTTTTATCAACTTCAAAAAAGACTGCTCTCAATATAAAAATCTATGTATCTGATTCATCTGTAGATCTCCAACTTGAAGCACATCATTTTTTTAAGGGCGCACTCAAATAAATGGCGTCGTCTAATAAACAGCACACCTTTCACTGCATAAAAGATTGAAAAACGTGCCTTGAATAAATGGTTTGCAGTTTACGAAATTCATATCTGTCCTAAATGTAAATTGAATCAGAAGATGATAACGTTTTTCTAAGAAAATTATAGTGCTATGATGGAAGGTGTCTATTACTTAAAGAGAATAGGCTCATGCAGTCAGAAAAGTTGATTCCGCAAATTGTATTCGATGATTATGGTCTTGAATGAAATGTGCTAAAATTTGTTCGATTTGTATTCGTACAAACAATATGTGCTGGTTTTACGATGAAACGCTATTTATTGAAATTTCATTAGAAAATTAAGAAACAAGATGTAGTTAAGATGAGACATGTTCAAGTGCAAAATTTCAATAAATGGCGCCCTTGAATAGATATGTCCTCCAATAAGCCGTGCAAAAAATTAACCCAAAAAACAATTAACAGGGCGCTAAAGTAATTTGTGGTTGTGGTAGGCAACCACCATAGAGCACTGCAGTTCGTTAACTATAGTCTGTTTTTCACAAATAATGAATCCGGAAAGCAAGTACTATTTTATATTTTCAGCATTTTCTGCCAAGCCGTGTGTCATATGGAACAAAAATTTTGTGACGACACTTGACTGGAACTTGGAAATTTTTTCACTGAAAAATTTGTTGGAAAAGCTTCATGTAGGCGATTTATAAGTCATCAAATATTTGTGTAATTTTTCATTTTAGTGGCATTTTGTAAAAAACAGACTAAAGAGCTCTTAAAACTGTCGAATTCTTGAATTTCATCTGCGGCGGACATTGAACAGTAAAATAATAGACAATTCTGACCAACAATTTTAGACTTTTTTCAAAGCAGCATATAGTTGGATTGGATTGTAACTGACAGCTTTTCTAGGCTAATCGTTTTTTAGCACTTCACAATATATTTATAGGCTGACTATATAGCAGATTTCGTGATTTTTTGGCGAAAGGAGGCTCGATCACGGGGAATTCAATGAACGCAATACTTTACACAAAAAATTATCTGGGGTGTAAGCAAGAGCATTTTTGTGATTTTTTGGTGGAAGGAGTTTTCGACCGCGAGGAATTCAATGGATGTGGTTACTTTACACAAAAAATTAATCCGGAAGTGAACAAGCATATTTTCGTGATTTTTTGGCAGAATGGATTAGAAGGGGTTTTCGACTGTGGGGAATTCAATGGATGTGATCACTTTACAAAAAATATCCGGGGTGTAAACAAACGAATTTTCGGAATTTTTTGGTGGAAGGAGTTTTCAATCCAAGGGAAATCCACTGATGTGGTCACTCTACACACTAATTATCCTTAGTGTAGACAAATGCATTTCTGCGATTTTTGGGCTGAGGGTTCTTGATCATTGAGAATTCAACAGATATGGTCACTCTACATTTTGTTTACATTTGTTAAAAATATTCAAAAATTATTAAAAGTTATAATTGTGGGATAAGTCTCTTAGATAATCATGACTGCATCATTTTGTCCTGCACCGAGCCATGCATGATCAAAACGACCAAAAACAAGAATCAATTCGTTCTGCACTCGATACTTTCGCTCGCTAGGCAGTGGCCGCTAACCAGCAACATACTGTTCAATTTTCATTTGGTTGATGCTTTGGTCCCACTGTAATGCTTGAATGAAATTCCGAGTTGAGGGGTGCTGGGCGCCAAATAATTGAAGCAATATTCTGTGCCAGCCTTCACAGAGTTGTTAGGCATTCTTGGAAAGTGAGCCTCTTGTATCGCCCCGCACGTTATACAAATTCGGATCGTCGGCTATACTTTCTACTCCCCTAGTATCGCCCAACACAGTCACGGCGGTAAACTTTGAAATACAATACATTTGTTTACACTCAGGATAGTTTTTTGTGTGATTTGACCGCATCTATCAAATTCTACATAGCCGAAAACCCCTCAGTCCAAAAATCGCAGAAATGCATTTGTTTACACTCAGGATATTTTTTGTGTAAAGCGACAGCATCTGTTGAATTCCCTCGCGGTTGAAAACTCCTTTACCAAAAAATCCCGAAAACACGCTTGTTTACACCCGGAATAATTTTTTATGTAAAGTGACCGCATACATTGAATTCCTGATAGTCGAAAACCTTTTCCCCAATAAGACCACGAATACCTTTGCTGTTCCGGGACCATAAGTTGGAAATATTTTCGTAAATAGACGTTTTGATGGAGACATTTTGTGTTGGAGACATTTTGCACGAGAACATTTTGTTTCGAGATCATTCGTGTGGATATTTTGTACGGAGAAATTTTGTGTGGGGATCATAGTAATATGTTGGGGATATTTTGTTGGAGACATTTTGTCGTAGATCCGACACATATCGATGATAAAACTTAATAAAACTTACTCTCAATGAAATCCTTATTACACACTTCGCGACCTTTCTCTAATTCTTCTTCAAGGGTACCGATTTTTTCCGCATTTTCCTCGTGATTGTACTCATCTAGAACAATCAAATTATTTATAAACCAAATACAGCGGCATTTCAAGAGTATCAGGAGTTAGTCGTAATGTAGGCATACATGTGTATGGGGCTACATTTGGGAGCATCTGACTCCTAAGAAATTCTTGACTGCAGATTTGAGTATTTTTAAATTTTGGAACGTTATTGAGGTAAAATTATGAGAATAATTACGAGGAAAACAATATCCATAAACCTTTGGGTATTTATTGCTCACAAATTCAACTAAAATACTGAGAACAAATCATGAATTTTCAGCCCAAAAGCGTAACAGAAACGAGCCTATCAACCCCCCATAAATACAAAAAAGTAGAATAATCCCAAGTTATGCATTTTATAAAAGGAGCTTACCACTAGAAACGGGCATTGAGTAGACAAATGTAGCCTAAATTGAAACAGAATCAAATGATAATTGTAAAGGTGAAATTCTAGCAAATTATACCATGAAGGCGATGATCGTCGCGGTAATCATTATACAAGAACGCATTTTTGAATGACTCTGTTGAAAAAATATCGAATCAAGCAGTAGAAAAATGATGAAATATGAATTAGTAAATGAAAATTAAAGTCAGTTATATAACTTGCATAACTTTTTCGTATATTGACATAATATGGCATGTTACAAAACTGCTTAGTTAAGAGAAATACATTCATAAAAACTGTTTGCCGGTATCGAACGATATGCTATCATCGCTTTTGATTTTGTCTACTGTAGAAACTGTTTCAGCAGAGCCTACACACAAGGTCTGCCTGACAAAGAATATTTGCCTTTTTTTCGAACCCTATGCTACTCTCATGCACATAATTCGTTTTTGATTTTCATATAGGGTGCAAACTTTTTTCATTATCATATGCAGGGCCTGCTCGACTATCGATGCTTTGAAGTTGGAATGTGAAAGATGGGTGCATGCACGTAGACACTTCATTGCTCCAATATCATACTCGATTTCGAAAAGAGCGTTGGGGATCGACGACGTAGTGTTTTTCAAATGTTATGCAGATTAGCCAAACTTGACAAGACTGGACAATGACAGTTTTCATATGAAGAGCAGCCAACATATTCGTCGAAGTCAGCGTGGTTGTCAGTGTGTCTTAAGGCCCATCTATACTTTTTTCTCGAAAATCTGTCGCAAGTGATTGCAACGATCAAGATCGAACGAATCCCTCATTTTCTCTGTGCGCAAGAAAGATCTTGACGAGTTCTATCCAGTGAAGTATATTTTGCAAAAAAAATTTGCATAGTGTGGCAGAAATCAGCTATTTTGTAAGCATCTTGCGTTTCTTACGTTTCTTGCATCAACGCTGGATTTAAAGCACTCAGTAGATACTTGTCGAAGGTGTAGGGTATCTTCCGATCGGAAATTTCAATATCTACCTTGCGATGTATTATATACTGAAACTGCTCCAATACTTGAAGAGCAAATCGCTTGCGTATGTTTTTTAGCGAAAAAAGTATAGATGGGCCTTGGGTATAGGTGGTTAGATGGGTATAGGTGGTTAGAAAGTTAAGTCATTTATTCTTTGTTGTGTTTTTATTTCATAAATTCCCTGAAGCACTGTCTCTTAGTTCTTCTGTACACTTTTGATTATAGCGATACCTCAAGTCACCCTTTTTTTTATGATTTTGATTTTGATATTCAGTATTTTTCTTACGGGCTTTGAACAATATTTTTTTGCAGAGAAGTTGCCAAAGTATGACCAAATTGAGGTCTACAGCTACTGATCAAAACATACACAATGACGAAACTGAAAAGGAAGTACAGAAAAACGATGAAATGGAATAAAAATAATTTTGAACAATAAGAAAGATGTAAATGTTTTTAAATAGAAAATTTTCGGAATACGAGGAGGACTATTTGAAAAAAATCGTTACCTTTCAACATGATGCATGACATTTATCAAGATGTATCGCAAACATTTCATGACGCATCGCATTAGATCAAGATGTAAGACTTTTTTGATCTTTCGCCTTTTTTAAGTGCTTTGTAATTTTTTTCTATATGAATCGCATTTTTTCAAGATGATCTTGAAAGAAATCTAGATATCATCTTAAAAATCAAGATTCCAAGAAAAAAACAAAATCCCATCTTGAGAAAATAAAGATCCTGAGAAAAGATGAATATCCCGTCTAAGAAATCAATCAAGATCACATCTTGAGAAAAATCAAAGAGCGGAACATGATGGAACAGAGAAGCCAATCCATGTTGAAAGGCCGTAAAAAAGAAAAAATTCTGTCAATTTGTTCCCCTACAGTAAAAACTGTATTGATTGATTTGTATGTTTCTTCCAATTTTTATAGCACTTGATGGAACTGGTATGTTCTATTTACCTCCCTTGATAAAGAGGATCTCACAGACCAACCAGCCAAGCTAGCTCTATTTCTCTTGTGCGGAGTACCTAGCAAGGAGAATCCCGCAAGTAGGACTCTGCGCCTGAAGTATAAACACAGGCTTAGGGTATAGCCAGCATCGCTGCCCTTTTGAACTTTTGCATGCGCTGTGTTCGCATTTTTTCAAGATGATCTTTAAAAAATCAAGATATCATACTAAAAAATCAAGATTTCATTTCCAAGAAAAAACAAAATCCCATCGTGAGAAAAGATGGATATCCCATCTAAGAAATTAAAGATCACATCTTGAGAAAAATCAAAGGGGCGGCACATAAGAGGAAGAAAATTTCTGAACCTAGCCAATCAAAGGTGTACCTTGGCGTGGACCACTACAAAGTCGATTTCTAAGGTCAAGGCTTGTTGGCGGAAGGTTCCCTTGGTTTCTGCGTGATCGTAATGCCAAACTTCAAAAATCTTGAGGATCTAAAACAGAAAATGAAAATATTTGCATACAAAGGCAAATTATTATAATTACAGTAACAATATACCTTATATCCTTTTTCTAAAGCTTTGTATAATTCTACCATAACCCATGTACCATTTAATGCATGGTCTTCTTCATTATGATTCATGTGGTCTTTTGTGAATCATGTGTACAAGTTATGCACAAAGGTAAAGCAATTTACCACCATGTAAATATGGTAGAACAGGATGTAAGATTTTGCGAGGTGGAAACCCTACATTTGATCAAACCTTCATAAGGTTGGGAAGTTGATCTGACCTCTTCAAAACTTCAGTCAGGATTTTTGGATGACCTGTGGGATATTTCCTATATTTGTTGATGAATGTGTATAAGCTGTACACATCCACATAATTGATCTTTTCTAGAGGTGTTAAATCTTCATTGTACTTAATTTTGTGGTATAATTTTATGACATTAGTACAACTACACGGCAACAACAACGAAACTTTTGACAAAATGAAACAGAATATATGTTAAAATTTTACCTTCTCCAGAGTTTATAGGTTCAGGTATTTCAACTGTATCGAAAAATGTTTTCATTTCAGGATTTGAATGATTTTGTTGTAACAGTTCACATTCCCACATTTTAAGTACATTATAACTGGCTGCTTGAAGTTTCATAGCATGATTCAGTGTAGGCTCATAGGCATCACTTGCTTTTGTATCATTATTAGCTGTTAATTGATGTCTATTTTTCATACGTTTTGGACAACTGTGCCAATAACAACCATAAAATTCATAAACATTTGTTCCTTTTGACAAGCAAACAAACAAACATATAGATATTAAAATTTTTAAAATTTTGACAAAACTATCTGATGAACCATCAACCTTGTATTTTCCAATTTGAACTTCATGACCATTAAGTTTCTGTTGTATATACAATTTTTCATTTTTATAGGTTAACCATTTTAACCATTCTAAGGCAATAACAGACTGCCTTTCCTCTTTACCATAACCTTTGTACAGTATCACTCCAATACTATTCGGTTTTAAAAATTAACACCAGAAAACAAGATTACAAGTGCTGACAATAATTATTGATTTTTCAAAAGGATCAACTTCTGTTTGCTCAATAAAAACATCCCTGACTTTCATACAACACTGCCATAAAACTTGCACATCCCTACGATGGTAATCGAGTAATTCCTTGTCAAAGTTAAATTGACACTCCTAAAAAGATTACAGCCCTGAATGCAAAAACTTATGTAATTTTACAAACTTACTGCTTCAATTTTTTCTTATACCATTCCAAAAATGCTGCAGGAGCTGCAGGTTTCATAGCATTGTAACCATACATGTCAGGTGATGGGTATGGTCTGATATATCCATATTTTTCCTTTCTATGAAAGGAATGTGGAAAATATCCTTTACATATTTCACTTATTCCAAATGTTTTCAGTAGAGCCACTGGAGGCATTAGCAGAAAGTTAAAAGAATCAAATTTCTTTATTGATCATACTTTGATACACATCAATTCCAACCCTGCATAAATAAATAAATGAATAAATAAATAAATAGATGAAAATGAAAATGAAAAACTGTAAAACAAGTCACTAATTTACCCTTATTAAAAATATTTAGTTTATGATGACCATTACAGTACAAAAAACGCGTTATAAACTGACCATAAAACCCTCGAGAATTATGTGCTATGGCTGTAATGTTTTTCATATCTTTTCCAAAAAGCAACTCACAGAAATCATTTAGACATGTCGATCTTTTGAATATGCACTTGCATTGACCACAAGTATTGGAACAAAAATCTCTTTTGCTTTGATGACACTGATCGCATACTGAAATTCATGTTAAAATACATTGCCTATTTCCATTTGTCTTAAAACTTTTTCCTGCATTGTCTCAAAATCATAAAGAACAAATTTTTGATTAATCCGACACTTATTGGTAATTCCTGTTTCATCATCAACTAGGCAAGTATTGTCATAATTAACATCCTCGTCATTTGTTTGAAATACATTTTCCTCCTGAATTCGCTCACTACCAACAGGTTGCATAAAACATAAGTGTCACAAAATATAAAAATTTTTAAATAAAAATAAAAATAATAATAGCCTATCTAAGACTTTTTTTGATACACTCTTATTGCATATTTTTTATTCAAAATAACCACAGTTATGAGTCGTAGAATGCACTCATTGAACCAGTGTATCACATTGCTCGCACACTTTGAAACGGTCACAAATAGATACCCCAATTTTATGATGTTTCGATTGTCCTTTTTGAGTAAAAGCAACTTTGTGTCAAGCAAAGCAAGCACTCATCATTTTCAAAATATCAGTGACAATCTTTGCATTTTGGAGCATTAAATTGATTACATGGGGATGTATTGTAACACAGAGGGCAAAAGTTTATGCATCTATGTTCCACTTTGTTATTGTAGGCTAAATCACAATAAGGACAAAAGTAACTGCAGTCAAAAAAACCAGGCATCTTTGTAATGATGGAGTAATAATTGTCATGGTGGTGAATATTCAAAACATGCATTGCTTCAGGTACTTAAAACTGTAAATGTGCAAACAATAACAAAAAAGTAAAAACATGCTAACCTCTAAATATTAAATCCTTAAACGGTTCTTTGCTGAACATTTTGATTTGATAATCAGGTAATAGAACAGCTTGCAGTTTTTCCCAGTGATAAAATCCGCAAGACCCTTGATAATTAGCTAAACCTGCTTGGGTCATCATTTGTTTAGTGAGCCTTGTTTGCAATACATTTCTCTTATTAGACTTTAGTGTACTTTCCCACTTGTACACTGTGTTCGGATCTTTTTTATGAATATAAGCTCTAGCAACTACGAGAGCTCTAGCAAAACACAAATTATTGTCATTATGGATTTGAATGATGCAATGTCTTTCAGGAAATCGTTGTGTTTTAAATATTGATGAGCAGCAAAAGTTTTCCACATCAGTTGAAGATTTTTTTTTTGATATATGAAATGAAATTGACATCTGCTGGTTATCTTCGTAATTTGGGAACTTTCAATAAGGACAGCAAACCGTCTGTTATTTAGCTTGATGACCTTACAAAAAGTCATCCGGAAGTAAAGCATCAAAAACAGAAAAAATGGATGATTGAAAATATATTAAAAGTAATAAAATTATCATTTTTTCTGTCTTATTTGTTAATCATATTGTGTTCTTTGTTAAATTAATTAACAATTCTAGCTAAATGGGATAACTTTAGTTAGATGGAGTACTAAGCAGATGCACCATCTTTGAGCACCTTCTATCATAATTTATACTTGAGCTCTGTTCAGAATGTGTTCAGTGTTTTTTTTCAAGACATAACAAAAGGAAATTTCAGAAAAGTTTTCTTTTGTTTAAAGATTTAAACATGTGGGTGTCTAGCACACAAAAATAAGATGAGAAGAGAAGTTAAGGATAGATCTGAGAGTGTACCAATTCTTATCTCTTAAAAATGAAAGTTTTTTTAATTAAATGTTAAAGATGGTCAATTTAGAGATGAAAAGGAAGACAATATTCAGTTACTGTAAAAATTGTGACATCATTTTTCTACAGGAAACACATACTGTTAAATTGATAGAAAACCAATTGAGGCTTGAATGTTGTTGTGGTAATATATTTTTCAAATGGAGAAAAAAATAGTAAAGGGGTTGTGATACTGATGAGCAATACTTTCATGCATTCAGTTGTCCAGAGTTATAGAGATACAAAAAGCCGATACATCTTTCTAGAATTAAGACTGGATGGTTGATCTTTAATTTTAGTCAATGTATATGCACCGGTCAAAGAGAAAGAGCAACAGCATTTCTGGGATGAGATTTTTGATAAACTAAAAAACTTTAACAAGAAAGGTCTCCCTACTATTCTTGGAGGTGATTTTAATTTGACTCTAGACCATAAGTTGGACAAAACTGAAGAAAATCTACAAAACAAAGGTAGATCAACTTCAAAATCCTGACAGTTTCTAATGAACTGTGATTTGGTAGATACATTTAGAAGTAAAAACCCAGCCAAAAAATGGTTCACATAGTATCAATATAAATCATCAGTTGATTGTAGGTTAGATTACTGTTTTGCATTTGAAGAATCAATTAATGAAGTGTGCCAGTGCTACTTTATGTGTGGAATGCCTTCAGATTGCTGTGGAATGTGTTTTCAACTAACAAGTAGAATCTTCAAAAAACGAGGCCTAGGCTTTTTGCACTTCAAAAACACCCTAACAGAAGATGAGGTACATGAAAAATTGCTGGCTGAAGTAGTCAAAAAAATTCTGAAGGAAACAGGAGAAAATAAAGCAGATGCTGCAAAAACCTGGGAGTATACTGAATTCAAAATCAAAATGGAAACAATAAAATACTCAAAACAAAAAGCTATGAAATCCAAGAGCTTTGAATCTGAGCTGAGAAAAGATACACAAATCTTGCAGGGAAAAATGGATGAAGGTGAAACTGAGAGGGAAAAGGAAAAATACATAGAATTAAAAACATAAATGATTTGATAATGGAAAGAAAAGCAAAATTTGATCTGGAAAAAGTCAAGATAAGATGAAATTTAATGGGTGAAAAGCCAACAAGATATTTTATGAATATGGAAAAAAGAAACTAAAATAAGAAGAGCATAAGTCAATTGAAAAGTAATAATGGAAGCACAATCTAAAATTTGAAAAAGATCTTAGAAAGAATGTTCGAATATTACAAGGAATTGTATCAGGCGAGAAAAGTTGACAAAGTGGAGCAAGAATATTATTTTACATAAGAAAATATGGAAATATATCCACAAATCACTGAATTAGAAAAAGAAATGTTGGAAAAAGACATAGGTGGTGTGGAATACTTGAATACTTTGAATTCCATTAAAAATGGGAAATCCCCTGGCAATGATGGGTTAACCGTTGAACTTTACGAGAATTTTTGGGACATCATAAAGAAACCCTTGCTGGAGTGTTTAAAAATTAATTTAGAAAAGGGAAAAAGGACTGATTCCCAGAAGAGAAGCATAATTACATTATTACCAAAGCCAAATAAGGATAATTTAGATTTGTCAAATTGGAGGCCTATATCACTACTAAATGTAAAGATTCTAGCAAAGACAATGGCCTCACGACTGAATACCTTGATGAAAACAATTATAAACAAAGATCAAAAAGGTTTTGTTCCAAATTGCTACATAGTGGAAGGCATTAGGTATTTGATGGACTTAATTGAATTATGTGACTCTTCAAATATTCAAGGATACATAGTAGATTTAGATATAGAAAAATCCTTCAATTCGCTAAACAGAAACTTCATAATGAAAGCACTGCAAAAGTCTTGGTTCCAAACACTTATAACAAAGCAGAAGCAGTAGTGGTCAACCAAGGGTACTCAACAAACATATTTTAACTTGAAAGAGGAGTGAGACAAGGTTTCCCTATCTCACCTTACTTATTTATCTGTGCAATGGAACATATGGCAATTCGTCTGACACAATCAAAATCATACAGAGGCATACTCATTGGAGAACAAGTGCACAAAGTTTCAATGTATGCAGATGACACAACAATCTTAGTCAATAATGAACATGACCTAGAAGATACACTCAACCATATTGCTTCATTCTCAAATGTATCAGGACCGAAAATAAATAAAAAAAACAAAAGTATTGGGACTTGGAGAAAACAAAAACAGAAAAGAGAAACTTGGGAAATGCTCAGTTGTTAGCACAATAAATTTATTTTGAATACATTTTTCTTATGACAAAAAATCATGCATGAAAAAAAACTTTACTGACAAGGTGGAAAAGTGTCAAAAAATATGCAATACATGAGCAGGCAGAAACTTAACTTTCTATGGAAAAGTAACAATTTGTAACTATCTAGTAATCTCGAAGTTAAACTATAGCCTGGTTAACTTCACTGTTGAAGAAGAAAAATTAAAAATTGAAGAAAATGCAAAACAGTTTTATGTGGAATAATACAAAAACAAAAGTAAAAGCAAATGTGATGATACAAGACTATAATAAGGGAGGAGTCAAAATGCCAGATATGGAGGTGGTTGTAATCTCACTGAAGGCTAAAAGGATATCGGGATTGATTAATTCTCCTGGAGAATGGAAGCCAATAGGAACAAGTTGCCTTGATAAAATAGGGGGATTGCAGGAAATTATTAGCACATATTTTAGACTGAAAACTTCAGATGAAAGCATCTGGCCTTTCTTTGAACAAGTGATTTAAACAATAAGATATATTACAACAAATTTTTGTATTTAGATAGTGATGCCAGAACAGGTACTAATCCAGAGAATAAACAATAATGGATTCCTCACTAGTGGAAAAAAATCAATGTTTATCGGAAGTCTGGACATTTTGAAATACAAATATTTTTTCATTGGTTAGACCAAAATTGGGCTATCAAAAACCAAGAAGCTTTGAAATAAGACGGGTATACCATTGTATAGTTCGATTACATTGAAGTAGTCCATGTGATACCGAAGAACTGGAAAGCACTGTTGAGAACAATAAAGATAAAAAAGAATGAATGGATTTTTGAAACACCAGAGTTAAATGTAGGACAAATAAAGGGTATTGAAAGGAATATGAAGCATGAAAAAGCAAGTAAGCCTAAAGGAGAGCTAGCATGGGAAAAAATATTTCCAACAGTGACAGTGTCACAAATGGGACAAGCATGGAGAGTACTGCAGGAAGAAAAAATACCAAACAAATACAGACGATTCCAGTTGAGAATCCTGCACAATATATTAATTACAAATTCTTTACTAAAAAATACAAATTGAAAGAATCTGGAGAATGTATGCACTGTAAAAACGAAGAAGTCATAACATATACAACCTGTGAATGCAAAGCAGTGTAGCAATTATGGTGTCAGTTGAAAAAACAATTTGTTAAGAAATCAGTTATGTGCCAACACTTGAACAGTAAAGGCATAATTCTTGGTTAAGTTGGAAACGAATCGCCGGATACAAAAAGGAAAGCAGGTGATTTGATCTTGCTGCTGGCCAAATATTATGTATACTAGTTTATTAAAAAATGCCATGATGGGGCAGAAGAAAGGAGAATATACTTGCTTCGATAGTTGCCATGCTAGAAAAAGAAGTGGACGAGACTTTTGAGAACATGGGTCAAAGTTGGAAAAAATTCACTTTCTTCATATTGGATTTTCATTCTTTCTCAAAAAAATTTTCTATGTCTGTGGAAAAGTATATTCTGCAGCATCGTGCATTTTGTCCTTCATCTGGCATCCACTACAGTAAAATTTTTCTATTTGAAAATTATATGCACCTGACTTCAAGTGTAAAGAAATGATAAACCGATAGCATTATAACTCCTGACCAATTCAAAACTCCTGCCTTTCACACTAGCTGAAAAATAGTGAGAGAGGCATATTATAGTCATTTTCAGAACTATAAAGGAACCTGAGGTTCGTTGCACTAACCCAACATGAGGATAATCTCAACATCGGGATTAAATTGATGATCCTGAGTTTAAGCTATTCACAATGTCCAAATTATTTTCTTCCAATGCACAAAACATACTCACTTCAGGATCAACTAAAACTGAGGTTTAAGTTCGGGTTTGGGAATTGCAGAAATTTTTATATTTATATGCTTTAGAGATAAGAAAATTATGTGAAAATTTTAGTGCAACCTGACAGCTCGAGCTGGGGATAATCTTGACATTGAGCTTGTTATGATCCGGATGACATTCAAATTGTACTGAACTTGAGATCAAACCCAGTGGCCTTTTTGTTTGAGATTACCTTGAGCTCGAGCTCAGACCCCTTTAGTGCAACTGGGATTTGGTTACAGTGATTAGGCACCGATCTGCAAATGGGAGAACAGGGTAGAGTATACAAAAATGAATTTAAACCTGCCTAAATTAGGACTGTGCGCGAAATCCCGTACCTGGTCCTCCCTGACTCTACTCGCACTCCCAGGGCAGACTTTTTTGAAAGCAAGATCGGAGCAACAAAGATGGATGAAACTGCTTCCTATATGCAATCCCGCAAAAAGCAATCTTTCTGCAAATTTCAGTTTAAATCCAGAAACTGTGAATGATGCTATTTTGTTCAATAGTTAAATAGAAGAGAATATGTTTCTTTGTAGCTTGGAATCAGTAGAACCTACAGAGTGAATT
The DNA here is from genome assembly GCA_963922205.1 of Romanomermis culicivorax. NCBI lineage: Eukaryota > Metazoa > Nematoda > Enoplea > Mermithida > Mermithidae > Romanomermis > Romanomermis culicivorax. The sequence goes on along the minus strand of CAWUHX010000014.1, from coordinate 1,002,013 downwards.
CTATACGATATGTTATATGAAATGAGCGGATGAAACGTATTTTGTACAATCAATTCAGTTCATAGAAGACTTTGTGCAGCATCTCTTTTTCTAAAAAAGCTGAATGGGATTTTATGTGCCACTTTCCCTCAGTTGATTCCTTTTGTTGACACCAAATTCAGTAAAAATGTTTAACACAGTTGGAAGCAAACATGTGTGAGAGGGGACATGGGGGTATAAACTTCCACAAGGGTTTTGAAACTGGAAAATTTGTTATGCAAAAAATTTTTTGGTCAACTTTTTTTGAATTTTTTGCCTCACAAAATGCTAAAACACTAAGGTCCACGCCTGTACCCTCCTAAAAATTTCAGAGATGCACATTGGTTGGAAAGTGTGTTGATGCACTCAGCTGCAGAATATACTTTTTCACAGACATAGACAATTTTTTTGAGAAAGAATGAAAATCCAATATAAAGGAAGGGAATTTTTTTTAACTTTGAACAAAGTTTTCAAAAATCTAGTCCACTTCTTTTTCTACCATGGCAACTCTCGAAGCAAGTATATTCTCCTTTTTTCTGCCCCATCGGAGCATTTTCTAATAAACTAGTTCACCTCTTTTTAGTGGGCGTCAACCATGCATGAAAACCTTCATAGAAGCACATTGAAGTTTTAAATTTGGTCATCTTCACGTCAAAAAAACCATAAAAAACCATCTTCAAGCTACGAGAATTCTCACCTCCGGCAAAAGTAAAAGATGTGTAAACTGCATAGTACTTAAAAAAATTGTAAACAGAATAGAAAATGACCATGCCAATTGAATTCCTCATGGTCTAGAATCCTTAAACCTAAAAAATCGCAGAAATACCTTTGTTTACACTCGATATGAATTAGTGTGTAAAGTGATCACATTCATTAAATTCTCAGTGATCGAAAACCCCTACAAAAAAAAAAATTTTTTTGTGTGAAGTGATCACATTCATTAAATTCCCAATGATCAAAAAACTCCTTCCACAAAAAAATAACGAAAATAGGCTTGGTTAAAAATAGAATAATTTTTTTGTGTAAAGTGAGGCATCCATTGAATTCCCCGCAGTCAAAAACCCCTTCCATAGAAAATCAAGAAGATATGTTTGTTTACACCCAGATAGATTTTTGTTTGAATTGACGCATCCATTGAATTCCCTGCAGTCCAAAACCCTTCCATAGGAAATCACAAAAATATGCTTGTTTACACCCAGATACATTTTTGTGTAAAATGACGTATCCATTGAATTGTCTGCAGTTGAAAACCCTTTCCACTGAAAAATCTCGAAAATATGCTTATTTACTCATGGGATAATTTTTTGTGTAAAGTGATCACATTTATTGAATTCCTCATGGTCGAAAACCCCTTCCAGCAAAGAATCACAAAAATACGCTTGTTTACACATTGGATAATTTTTTGTGTAAAGTGACCACATCTATTGAATCCCCACAGTCGAAAACTCCCTCCACTGAAAAATCACCAAAATACACTTGTTTACACCAGTGATAATTCTTTGTGTAAAGTGATCACGTCCATCAAATTCCCAATCATCGAAAATTCTTACAGCCCAAAAATCCCCATAAGGCTGCCGGTTCAATTGAAACTGCAAAGAATTAGTAGTGCTTTAAGCTGCAAAAAAATTATTTTTTTGAAGCCTTAAGTATTCTATAACAAAATTGGTGAATTTGGCGTTTTCCGGGACTTTGAACAACCATATAATTGAATTGAAGCCATATTTGAGAAAAAATTCGCATTTAAGATTACACCCCCAAAATGCTTAGGTCGAAGTATATAGGTTGGATATGGCACACCAATTGCTGGACATGGTGGAACTGGGGGCCTTAAAAAGTGCGTTTTTTTACCTGTTTTTGGGGCCCCACCGAGTAGCACTTGCAGATAGAGGCGAAATGACAAAAGGCCCCCCATAGCTTGCCCCTATGCCCGATATTATGCAAAAAAACCCAAAGGTTCTAGCTCTTACCATTTGGCTCTAGGGGGGGGGCATGAAACAAGTATATCATAGGTTGACGCTGTCACACCACCTATGATAAAACTAGAAGGAATGAAGAAGTGCCAAACTTAAATATATTTATCACTTTTCTAAAGTCCCAAAACACCTTTTTCAGAAAAATACTATCTAGTCACTCGGTATGTGACTGTTGTAGTGTGTTCTCACCGATTTTGCCATACATTTATATTTTTGTCGATTTTCGTAAGAGGCGATGCTGACCATCAAGATTCGTCTTACTGAAGCCCGTATTGGCACGCATGCGTTTGGGCTCTCTCTTCAATTATTTATGTTTTTTCATTGGTATACTTTATGCATACTCGTTCGCCTCCCAGTGCGCCCTGCCTTTCTTTATGTTTTTCTCGTATCACTTGGGACTGATTGTCGTCTCCCTCACCTCGTTTTGTATTAGTAAGCGTGAATTTTGTCAGGTAAAATTTGGACAGAATTCTCCTTTTTCTTCTTTCTTTGTTTAAATTGGGAGATGGATTAAGGGAATAATCTTTCCTTGATCTGTGGGTAATTAGTGTTGGGTTTTAGTACATTAATTAGTTTTAATCGGGTAAGCGTGGGTGTTGGAAATATGTGCATTAAGGATGAATCCTGGAATCCCACTCCTGCCTGATTTCTCAAAGCCCAGACCAAATCCAAGATATAACATCGGTGACCGTTTGGATTGCATACTTCCTTTCCACACTATTGCGCTGCATCGGAATACGATTTCCGCTTCCAAAATTCGACAACGCCGTATTTGCGCAAAGGTTACAAACCAGGTTTTTATACCTTACGAAAAAAGATGCCAAAAGGAAGCCATATGCCGCCTGATCATACACGCCTCCTATTGCAATCAAGCTCCCCAAACGCAGCCATGGCCACGTGCCGCACTTTAAATATTGATTGAACATTCAGCGCAAGGAGATGGGCCATATTTATATTCTAAACCAAACTCTTCGTGAAACTGAACCGGCTTTGGCCTTCAGTCGGCCACCAGCGCACATTAAAGCAAAGACTCCATCAATGGATACCCTGTACAATAACGAATTTTCCCGTATCACGTGCGGCGAAGATGAAATCGCCAGCACAATACCTCAAAGACGCCTACCACCCGCAGTCAACCCATTTGGTTTCTTGGATTACCCTCCAGATGACTATTATGAGCATCCGTCACCTCGGTACGACTTGCCCCGCATGTCCCACCGCCAAGAATATAGCCGAATTAAAACTATTGTCGACAATATGCATCCCTTGCAATCAACAGATCCGCAACAAACAAGCGCCTCCTCCGCTTCTTCATTCACCTCGAAAATGAATTTGGATATGACACTTCAAATCATCTAAAGATGAGCGCACTTGGCCACCTCACCCGCGACACGCCGAGAGACATGATTCAAGATATGACGCTGTATGAAGACACAAAGAATTTTCTAATGTTCCAATTGGCCCCTCAATTGCAAAAAAATGACCCTCAATTGCAAAAAAAATGACCATCACCCCCAAAGCTGGAGAAGAACCCGCCTCGTTTCTGAGTAAGGTAATGTGACTTATGTACAATTGTTATATCAGGATGAGGACCAAACTTTTCGGCACAAACAAGTAATTGACACATTTTTGAAGAAAATGCTGTTTTCTATCAATTCCCTATCGAGAGCAAGTGAAAAGTTTTACAAATGTCCAACAATTGGCCAATGCCATAGCCAAAGCCAGCAGCATCCACAACGCCTCCAAAGCTGAAATTGAACTGTGGCCCCCCATCCTTGTCAATCAGGCTGATCCAGAAATGCCCGCACCAAGATTGCCGCAACCTTCCAATTGTCGTTTAGACAGCCGCCGTAGCATGGATCAACCACAAGACTGCTATCGGGACCCTACACTCTCCACTGAGTACTCTGCGTTGATACCACTGCT